>BMAV01002701.1:168231-180757 GCA_019973955.1 Trichonephila inaurata madagascariensis
AAAGCTCTTTTGAAAAAACACCAAGAAAGTTTTCCATTAGGACATTTGTTGTGTTTCGGTTTGGCGTCTGTGGAGGAACAATGATAAAGTGTGGCGTAAATAGCACTTTTCATTTTTTCGACATCTTTGCAATTGTCTTTAATGGCTTTTCTGTAAAAATTAGTTAGCTTAACTATTGTGGTTTCTTTTAAGCTACCAACCTTTTTGCCACCAATGCAAACACCTTTGCTTCGCCACTCTTTCACTTTGCTGCGTAAACCAGTTCCTAGGCGCTTGGAGATATGGTTGATACATTCCTCTTTTTTAATCGGTTTACCTTTTCCATAGATGTTCAACGACATCAGATGTTGGAATGTTTTTGAATCTCCATCCGACAATATACAAGTATAACACATATTACACTCTTTGATGGATCTTTGCCACAAAATTGCAGCAGCTTCCATTTCCATACTAGATGAGGAACTTGTATGATTTATTTGACATTCAGATTTGTGACCTTCATACCAAACTGCAAAATCTGGACTATCGCCCGAAAGGTCTCTTGCCGCGGCAGTACATTCTGTACAATACTTTGATAGGATTTCGTAATCAATAACTAAACCTGTCAATAAATCAATAACAACTCCTATCCCGTACAGTGATTTATAGCCCCGCTTTTGCCAAGATCCATCAAATGACACAGTAATGTCTAAAACACCTGTTTCCTTTTTCTCTTCATCATTTAAATCAAGATGTTGCTTCCTAACTATATTTCTTGCTACTTCAAGGATCTGATGTTTCATCTCACTATTTTCTTCGGACAAAATTTTAATGTGCTTCGAAAAAGATTTTTTGTCCATTGCATTCATACCAGTCACTAATGCAAATAGTTCCAATCCCGCGTGTCCTTTTCCAAGTCTTAAAAAAGACGAAACCATTTTTTTGTTAATGTCAAAAAAATTTTTTTCTTTTACACGAGCACTGGAAAATGAGGAATTTAACACTGCCTCACAACTGGAGCAAACCAACACTAGTTTTGATGCCATACCCAACTGCGTTGTTTTTATGATATTTAAATCCTTCATATCACATTTAGGGCACTTTACAGTCGACAGTAAATTCTTCCATATGTTTGTATCAACTAATACATAAGTTGTATCATCTTGTTCATTTGCCAAATGTTCTACAGAAGTGTGTGACAGAAGAGACAGCTTTCTTTCTGTTGCTGCATTCAATTCACTAGAATTTAATGTGCAAGCATTTACTTCTGCATTATTTACATAATTAGAGGATGCATGACAAGTTGCATTAGGGTCATTGTCATGAAAACTTGGATGCTCCAGTTCTAATTGTCCTGGGGCCCATCTCTTCTTTGCTTTTAGCAAAGCCTGCATTTTACGTTTTGATGGCCTTGCTTTTGGCACATGATATCGAGAACTGATTCTGTGCATTGTACAAATACTAAATTAATTTATCAAGAAAATTGTAGTCGAGTGTTCAATCCAAAATAGGAAAACTTTGAAAGAAATATTACGTCTAAAACGAATAAATATGCTATGTTATAACAGGTATGAAACAAGCGCGCTAAACGATGTAAACAAACAATACAGAAGTAGAAGTTGAAGTTTCTATTCGCATCCTTCTTCATAAAATGTGTAATGAAAAAAATAATAAGTGAGGCTAAGCATATGCTAAAAACTAAATTCCAATAGTTCTTGTTTACGTTCAAATGACAGGTGCCACGCCCATTTAAATGTTCGATAGCGCCATGTTTAATTCATAGATCACTCATAACTCAGTAACTATTCATCAAAATGAAAAAATTCTTCGACAGAATCATTCTGTGAAATATATGGAATATTATTAGTATAAAAAATAAAAATCGCAATTTTGACCAAATTTTGAGATTTTGAAGGTCCACCATCCCCTTAAGCGTTTTCTCGTTAAACGTATTTCACTATATATAACTTACAATTTTTGAATTCATTTTTTTTCCTGCCTTCAGAAAAAAAGTTTGATAAATTCCCAAAATGTACTTCCAGTTAAAGTTTTAATATGAATTAATTAGAATAGGATAAGAGTAATTTGTTACATTTTTTTTTCGGATGTAATGAGAAGAGAAAAAAAAAAAAAAATGCCCGCATCGAATTTCTCTTGAATCTCAAATTTTCTTCCGCTTCTCTGATTTAATTTGGTTTCGCAGGAAAAGCAACATTTACAGAAAGAATTACGTGCCTTGAATTCCTATTGGTTGAAAAAGTAAAGTGTAAAAGAGCTGAATACCTTCCTTTTATTTCTTGCATAGTATTTATTATACGAACAATTTTCCATCCAATTAGAAAACGTAAAATGCATTTTTTTAAAATTTAAAAACAAGCTTGCAATTATCCTAAATATTTTTTGTTATCCACCTCCTAGACCCTCTTTCTTTTATTTCAGAGTCATCAATTTAGAGAAAGCATACTTTTTATAATATCATATATGCTCAACGCATACACACACTGATTAGTGAATTCTTTGAGCAAATAATTCTTTAAAAATAATTGCTTAGATTTATTAAAAATGTTGAAAATTACTTTCAAATTTGCATATTTTGAAGAAGAAAATTTAGTTTTTTTTTCTCTGCAACAGTTGTTTTGCTTGAATTTCGAAGCATTATTTATGTATGCTTTAAGGAACTAATACTTTGAAGAAATTAAAGTAGGATCCATTAAATCTTTAATGGATCATTTATTTAAATAATTACAAAATCAGTCAAGTTCAACATGAATAAAAAAATATATTCATAACCTTATCTTATTGCGATATTTGTGGGCTAATATTAACTCGAATTGGATAATGGTTATTCAACTTCTATTTCCCCGTAGATATAAAATAGAAAAGTGGTATGTTTATTATATGTATATGACATATGTTACTGTTAAAGTGTGAAATCCGTTATTTCATAGAATAACTAGGTATTTTATAAAATAACTAGACATGTCACACACAGTTAAAAGTGTATAATATTATTGAATTCTACGCTTTAACTAGATATTTTATAGAATAACAATTACTTGATCGTGTGTTAAAGTATGAAATACGGCCTATAGTTCAAGTTTCAAAGCAGACTCAAAAATCATCGGAGAAATGACAAATTTAAAAAAAATTAAAAATTTAAAATATTTTTAAAAAGTACAATGGGGGAGAGGAAATAGATTGTTGCAATGAAATTATATGTGCAGAAAGCTCATAAAAAATCTGTCAAATTAGGCAGGTACGGATGACCAAGATGGCCTAGGATTCGAGATATAATGGTAATAGACTTAAGGGGGGGAGGTCGATTTCTGGGATATCTCGCGATATGGCGTAATCCTATCGAACCTCCAAATATCAAGACTCTTATCTCAATTCCAAAGGGGAGCAAAGATTTTACCTAAAACCGTACGAATAATATGAGAACATGATACTTTAGTGCTGGGACCCCCTAGGCTTACCAAAAGAGGCCTAAGTCGATAAATAGATGGATCTCGCCGAGGGGAACAAGTAGTTCAAATCTCAAAGCAGAGACTCACATACATTTTAAGATATAGCAGATTTAATAAAAGTTAAAAAGGTTTTAAAAAGTTCAAGACATTGAAATAAAATATAAGGAATGAGCAAGAAATTTGGGGAGAATATATAATGGATCGAATGAGCCAGGTCCGAGTGGACTGAGAGGCTCAGGTGTCGAGCTATTGGCTAAATCCTGTCCAGGAGGGGAGACACCCAGGGGGGGATCGAGTCTATCGATCCCTCAAATATCAGCCCCATATCATCAAAAAAAATTGGCCTTATAAGAATAACATGGGGATCAATATTTTAGTGTGCAAGCCCGCCCCTACCCAAAGCAGGTCATCATTAGTAACGAAACTATGAAGGGGGCGACAGGCCAAATGTTACACATCAAAAATAATTAAAAATAACTTTGAAATTGCTGATTTTTCACTTTAACTCTCCATCATTAGTTATTTCATAGAATACGTAGTTATTTCATAAAATAACTAGGAAAATTATGAAATATTTCTTCTATTATATATTTTAACTGACTTGCCTACTTACTTCATGAAATACGTAGTTATTTTATGAAATAACTAAATTATACACTTAAACGGTAACATATGTATAAATGTACGTAAAATTACATCCTTTAAAGAACATTGTACCTGTTTTAAGCAAACATATTGAATATTATGAACTGATTTATAAATATTTGTATATCAAATTATAATCTAATTTTAAAAAACGACATGAAAGTAATATTTCAAAATGCAATGATTTAAAAGAATCTGCTTTATTTCTACTTCTAAACAGAAAAATAATTATTAAATACACGACAGAAATACAAATTTCATAAATGTACTTAAACACTAATGTATCATTCCAACGTAACAGCAATCGGAACATAAAGCGAAAATATTAAAGACACGGCACACATAATCATCATCATCATAATACGAAGAACTAGAACTTTTATTTTAAACGTGATCTGCAGTAATTTAGCCCAATTTAACAAACTGCTTTCATAAAACGTTTTCGAGCGTGACATCATTTCACCATTTGCGCGAGGTCACGTGCCCACGCTGTGACAAACACCCTAATGGATTTGAAAGCCTACCGCGTAACTTGCAGCACACAACCGCCCATCCGCTCAAGACGTGTCACATCCGACATGGATCCTAACGCTTTCAAACAAGGCTTTGGATGGATTTCGGATCTGACATTTTCCATGGCAGTCGGTCACGCGAATGTAGACCAAGCTCTGATTTTGCTAGAAAGAACAATAGTTTCTTTTAGTTAAACACGTTGTTTGCACGTAGTACTGTCAAAAAATTTTTTGTTTTTGTAAAAATTACATAATTGGGGTAGAAATTATGGATAGAAGGGATTTTTCTGTTTTGGTTTAGCCGAGTGGAGACATAAAATATTAAAGGGTGGAAATGCGGAATTATTTTATGTTGGAGATTTTTAGAAACTTATTTGTCGTATCTGAGGTGTTAACTTTGTCTCGAGATCTGAAAATATAAACAATTTTTGACTAGATGCAACTCTCTTTGAGGTTAAAATTAAAAATTCGATTCGTTTACTCATTATTTATAAAGGAATAAGGCTTCAAAAATCTAAAATATTTAAAATATAATCGCAATTTTAAAAATTATGAGCGTATGAAAGAATAAGAAATATTAGTTAAATTTTAGGTTGCGCACGATATTTTCTAAAATAGTAGCTGTACTTATATATACACACAATAAGTTGATTTATAAAGATAAATATATTCTTATTACACTACAGCTATTCTTATATAAGTAGAATAATATATTACATTTTTTTAAAAAAAAATCCATTAAATTTTTTAATTTCAATATTTTTCAAATATTTTGAAATGCAAAAGTTATATAATAGTAAAATTAGATAGGTTTTAAAGAGTATGATACATTTTATAATTCTACAAATTTTTATAGATAAAAGGCTATTAGAGAGCTAAGAAAATAGCATGCGCAACGTAAATTTATTTAATATGTATTTATTTAATGTGTATATAACAAGAAATATTTCTTATTGTTATATGCATATAATTATTTTAAATAATGATTATATTTTAAACATTTTGCGCTTTTTTTGAAACCTCCTTCCTTTATAAATAATGTGTAAAATATACCAACTATTTAATTTTAATTTCAAAGAATTATCTTTATTTGAAAATTGTTTATATTTTCAGCACTCGAGACAAAATTTACAACCCTGAAACCTCTTAGATTTTCTTTCTGTAATACATTATGCAAATGCATTTTACAAATAATTTTCTTAAAATAACAGATGGTTACATTAATATCTTACAAGTAGTTTATAGGAAAAACCCTTGATAAATATTATGGATGAAATAATTTATGAGGGAAACTAATATTTCCTATACAAAAAAGGATTAATAGAACTCTAAAACTACTAAGCATAAAGGAAACAAAGAAAAAGATTATTTAATGTATATTAAAAAGGAAAGATCTTTTAAACTAATAAAGTTTTTTGACTATTGGAAAAAACAACATTTAAAAACTGTGATTTTAGTGAATTTATATATAACTTTTATATTATCGTATTGGCCCCATCACTTAAACAATAAACAATCTAATTTTTAATTTTTCAAAGTTTATTTGAGAATAAGATTTGAAAAAAAAATGTAAGGTTAATTTCTTTTTCCTTTGAAAAAAATCTTATGCATACACTATTGTTTCTGAAAAATGCTAGCTTTCAACTATTTAAATAACTAAATTACTTTAAATTTTAATTAATATTTAAGATATTAATAATCTTCTATTATCTGCGTCATTTTACTTTAAAAAGAACAGTTATAAATAGTGAAAAAGAAAAAAAATTGGAACATTTAATCCTCTTTTGCGACTACTACTGAGGGAGAGGAAACTCCAATATGCAAATAATTTTCAACTAAAAACATGAAATAAAATATCATAGAACACAAGAAATATATGTTTTTTAAGTAAATGTTTTATTCGAATTGATATTGATATATTTTTAAAGTATAACTTTTTAGGTATTTCTTTTTAATATTTGACCCTAAATCAAACACATTTTATATAAATCTTGTTTATATCACATGCATCAATATTTCCTACTAAATTTTTCCTTTGAGTAAAATGTTGCAAATATGTATTTTTATTTACCGTTATTTTTTTCTTAAAACTCTGTGAAGCATGTGTTTAATTGACTATTTTTTCCAACTCTTTTTTTTTTTATTATTTAAAACTGGTAAAACACGAACATAAACAATAACAATTCAAGAAGTATAAAACATAAACAATTCAAGAAGTATATGAATTTAAAAAAATGAACAGGAGTTTCTGGTCGTCAGAAAATTCATTTTGACACAGTTTATATTTTCTATTATTTTCTTGATATCTTCAACTTTAGAATATCTGGAACCATAATTTAATTAAAAACGCGAAACAATTCTTGAAGTAGCCTTGCATTTTTGCTTCCGAAGAATTCATCTAATTATTTTTATACTTAGGTTGTTAAAATCCAAGAAATCTTATTCTTTTTAATTTCTTTTGAAAATTTTCCAGGTTTTTGTTTAAAATCTTGATTTAACGCATTAATGAAAACCGTTGGAAATCAGATGAGAGACTGGAATTGGAAATTAGGAAAAGGATTTGGAAAATCAGATGACGTCACGAAATCTCTAGCTTATTGACTGCATCCTAAAACTACGGGACTGGTTTCTAGTATTGTTTGGGTATCTGAGAGATATAAATATCTTTTTACTACAGGGCATTACTTTTACTTGTGCCTTTTTCGATATTCATCTGTGTGAATAGGAATAAAAACTATTTTAAAAAATTGAAGGATTGATCAATTTATTTTTGGCAATTGTGTGCTGATTAACTTCCATAGTTTCTAAAATTTTTTTTAAATATGATCTCTTTATACAGGTGTAGGACAAAATTATAGGAACACCTATGGGAAAAAGGAAAATTGTTTATTAATAAAGCGTTAGGCCACCTTCAGCCTTAATAACTGCTTGCATTCAGCGTGAAATTGAGAAATAAAGGCCTTGAACAAAGTTCGTCGGAATTTACATCCATTTCTCGTGCAGGGCCACCTCGAGTTCAGACAGTAGGAAACCGAGCATGGATTTTGTACTCTAAAAAACCCTCAAACACTCAATGATGCTCAGATCAAGTGACTGGGGACACCATTTTAGATATTCCTCTTCATCATCATGCTCATGTAATCATCTTGGAACACAAGGTGTTCTCCAGGAAAAAGAGTCTAAAGCATAGGATGAAGATAACTTACAAGAATGCTTCGATAACGGTCATCTAGGATCATCCCCTCTAGACAATGATCTACGGAAAGATACTTGCCCCCCCCCCCTCCATGTTTCACATTTGGAACCAGAATGGCAGTGTTCTCCAGACGAAGGCACCTCCGGTGGTCTGAAATAATGTGAATGAGAATTCGTGAAACCAGATGATTTGTTCCCCTTGCAGTTGTGTCCAGGTTAGGTGGTCTCGGAGTACTGTAGTCCCTTCATAGCTTTCCACACCGAAGCTAATGGTTTTAAATAGCTACTCTGGCATGGATATCCGCAGGATGCAACTTCCTTTGAATATTTTTCAGGGATACACTTCAATACCCCTCTATCACGGTCCTACAAATTCCTCTTTCAGGAGACACTGTACCCAGGTTTGTGTAGGCTGTCATAACCATTGACACAGAGGTATTTGAAACTCCCACAAGCTGTTCTAGACACGGACGCTCCAGCGGGAAGAGCTCAATTACGACTTTGCCTCTTTTCACGTCAGAGAGGCCGAATATAATCACGCCTTACTAAGAACAGAATTTTCTCATATAACACACTGCCAAATTCTCACACTGCCAAATGTTTGACTGATACCTTTCCTTTACCTGCCACTAGGTGGCCCACTGTTGCGACACGCAGGGTCTTTTATTGGATGGTCCAAGGACGACTCACTTTTAAGTGGGTGTTCCTATTATTTTGTCCTATGCCTGTATAAAGG
Organism: Trichonephila inaurata madagascariensis; assembly: GCA_019973955.1. NCBI lineage: Eukaryota > Metazoa > Arthropoda > Arachnida > Araneae > Nephilidae > Trichonephila > Trichonephila inaurata. The sequence goes on from BMAV01002701.1 coordinate 176,766, forward strand.
AGAAAAGCAACTTACTCACCACGAGAATTATTAGACCAACTAATTTGAAATCTGGAAGACATGCTACTTTTATGGAGTAGAGATCCACCAAGAACAGGTTTTGTGGAAATGGATCCCCAAAGGGGGTTGCGATGTATTAAGGTACATTATAGACAGTCGCCCAACCGGTATAGTGGTTAGCGATGCTGACTGCGCGGTCGTAGGAACTGGGTTCGAATCCCGGAGAAGACATGGGTGTTTGTAAATGTATAGTGCCTTTGCGGCATGGGAGTACTCTAAATAGCCGTCGAGCCGCAAGTCCTCTCGTGTGTTTGGTGGAAGGGGAAGAGAGGTGGGAGGCCCCTGACCACCCCAGGGTTTTCTCCCTCTAAATTGGGGTGGAACCGAGAAAAATCATACTGTTACCTGCATGGTGCTCAAAGCTAAGGCTAACGACAGGCGTAAAAAAATTCTAGCCCTTAGCCGCGATGAATTTCGCACCCCTCGATCTGACTTCGTCGGGCAGGTGGCATAGTCACAACAACATTATAGACAAATTTTTCCGTTTATGTACTATAATATTTACATACTTGAAATTTGGTAAGTATATTTCTTTTGTTGAGTAAAGATCCATTAATAATGAGTTTTGAGGAAATCGACTTCCAAGGGAGATTAAGGGGGAGTTATAGACAAAAATTCCAGCTTGCGAAATATTTGGCTGACAAATGTAAAATTTGTTGATGTTAGGCTTAATGCTGCTTTTTTAGATATCAATAATATATTTTCATACATCATGGTATACTCAGCGAAGAGGTCGAGTAACGGCTTGCGGTTGATTAAAGGATTCAAATATATATGTTAATTGATAACTTTTCCACCAATTTTCAAAGTCGTATCCTTCCAAAAACATTTCAGACATAAAAGTTTCTTTCGTTCATTTAGAAGTTCTTTAATGCTGCAGATAAATGCAGAAGAGTTGGCATTGTAAAAGAAACATAAATAAATATTGTAATGCATTGAATATATGTATGCATAACTAAAGGGTATATATTTACGTTTTTAAAATTCAAACCAAAACATCCGCTTTTATTTCTGAAGTCTATTAGAAAGGAAAATTATTTCTTCAATATTTTAATTATATTTGAGTGCAGATGAACATTTTTACTATCAAAATAAGAATCTTATTGAGTTAATTTATCTTTGGGAATAGATGTTCCCTTGAAAGCGCGCGAAGTTTGTCTGATGCTTCGAAGAAATAACATGAAACGTTGTTTCCGATTTTTCTCGCTTTAAGGCACATGTTTGTATTTTTAGTGAGATACTGCTGTTTCATTAATGAAGATCTGTTCTTGTTTTGATAACATCCCCTAAGACATGAGTCTCATCTAAAAAGCGATGAAATTTTAATTTCTTTGCAGCAAAAGTTTACGAAGTATATAAATGCTTGATTCGCGTCCTGTGGGGGTTTATGTTTTAGAAGATTAACCTTTCTTATTCGCTATTTCTTTAATTTTTTTATCTCTAAGAAGACGAACAAAAGTTACGATAGAGGAGAAAAAAATATCTTCCGAATAAAATATACGTTTTTTGTTAAAAAAAATGTTAATTTTAAAGCCTTTATTATTTGACCACATGGCTGTTTCGTATAAGTAGCCTAGTAAAAATTCCCACTAAAGACTGATCGGGAAATATCTGAACAGGTAATTATTGAGCATAAATAATTATATTTAAAAATATTTAAATATATTGCATAAAATTTTGAATTGCTTTTAGAAATCAAAGACTTCCAATATCCGTCAAAAGCCTTTAATTCATCTGAGGCTTTTTTTTATATAATTTTAAGATAAATTACTCAATTTTGTTGCAAAAATTATCTCGGTAGTTTCTCTTCTTTTTTTTAAAAACAAATTCTGATACTGGTGAGACATGATCAAAAGTTTGTACTACTGATTACATTTGTAAACCATTAATTTCTTGGAAGTGTAAAACCTGTATAAACTGCACTAATGTGCAAAATAGTAATATTTTTTTTTATTTAAATAGCATACAGTTAAAAAAATACACTGATAATTACCTTAAAATTCTAAAAAGTTAACTAAATTTTCTAGCTAAAAACATCTGCACGTGCTTCAATTAAACATTTGTCGTACATATTAACGAGCTTCAGAATTTCTGTCATACTGTTTATTAAGCCTTCTGTTTGCAAACTAAAAACAGGTACACCAGAAATTGTTCTTAGCGATTACTATCTTTTTCCTAAGTTGAGGAAAAATATGGGTTTTTTTTTAGAAATTTTTTTCCGTGGTAAACGTTTTGGAAGGGATGAAAAATAATAGAATGTTCAGCTCCACCACCCAGCTTAATGTTCTGACAGCAGAGCATTATAACATAAGAATGCAGAAGCTCGTGAACAAAAACATGTGTGTAAATGTAGGAAAAACTTATATAGGGAAGTGAGAAGGGGGTTTTACAATATACAGACATTGTTTTGTTTTTTCCAAAAATTTATTAGTTTTTTAAAAAATTTTATAACAGTTTTTATTCTAAACAGTCTTTATTTTCTGGATGTGATGCTTGTATATATCGAGTAATAATGCATTTTATAACAACACAGTATTAATTTTTTTTAAAAAAAATTATAGCTGTGTTTCAAACACGCGCTTGCGCGCGAATAATGCAAACTATAATCTTTCTCTCTCTTTTACCGTGCGTTTTTATGAAAAGAAATTTTTAAATCTGATGCATAGTATCTATTGAATGACTTCTTAAATTAACATGTCATGACTTGTTATGTGATATTATTTTATAAATAAAGTAGTAATCATACAGGATATTTTATGTACCATAAAAATCTCTTGCATTTGTTACGCAGTGAAAATTGCAGATTATAAATATTTCTGAAATTAAGTTAAAATATTTAATATCATTAATACAATCAAACAGTGTAGAGTTCCTTCATTAGACTGTCGAGTCAAATAAAAATAATCTTAATTAACAAAATACCTTTCGATGAGCAAATGCATAGTTAAGCAATTTTACATTTAAATTTAAACTGATTAAATTCTAAATGGCGCAAGAAGATACAAAAACATTGAGCGAAACTGAAGTAAGTGCTTTTATATTGGGAATAGATAGCTCCAAAAAACTTATTTGGGACTGCGGTGGCAACTCAGGGTATGGGAGCCAAGCTCGTGGTGGACATTTCGCAGACTGTCCGATACCGTTACACACTGCCAGGTGCGTTTGCAATGGTGTCGGGTGCATTCGAGAAGGAATTTCAGAGATTGGGGTAAAATTATTTGTCCAATGGAAACGTGTCTACAATGGCCAGCGAGAACATGCTTGCGGACATTCAAGAGAGTGGTCGGATTCTCACCTTAATAGTTGACCATCAAATGCGCCAATAAATAGAACTTATGAAATGGGATACTATTTAAATTTATAGGCTGAACCCTTTTGTTTACTGCGACAACCTTAATGCCCGATGGTATGCGAATGAAATTCTACCTCCTTCCTCTACTTTGGGGCTTACATTTCAACAAGAGGACATCTAGGCATTCAAGACGCGCCCTTCTACTGTTTGTCTTCGTACCTTTCGTGGTTAGCATGATTTTCGGACCTCTCCTCAATACGGCATATAACCATTTGGTTTCTTATGAGAAGGCGTCTTAGACCGTCTCTTGTGATCTAATTGTTCTAAAACCACAATTGGAACGGGTATGATAAACAATCTTAATGAAAGAAATTTGCGTAAACATCAATGACTAACCGGATAGCAAATAAGCTTAGAGCAGTGCTTATCAAACTTTCAATACTGTCGCCCCCCTTTTCAATCACAATTTTTATCGCGCCCCCTTATACATTAATAATTACTGAATGCAATAATAATGCACTTTTTGACGCTAAAGCTACAATACGCGATCCTAATTTTAAACCGTACAAATTAATAGCATAAGTATTAAATTTTGTATATGTTGCTTTTAAGCAAAAAAAAAAAAAAAAAAAAAAAAAAA
>BMAV01002701.1:180857-212693 GCA_019973955.1 Trichonephila inaurata madagascariensis
CAAAAAAAAAAAAAAAAAAAAAAAAAATTAAGAAATAGGATAATTATTATGTTATTTTTCCTTTCTTTAATTTTTAAATTGGAACATACTGCAAAATACGGTGGCTGCTTAGAAGACAAAATATAGATATCAGCTAAATACAGAAAAGAACTCAGAGGGTCAATTTCTAATCATAAGCATTCCTTTGAAAAACTTTGCTCAGCAAGACAAGCCCATGGAAGTCGTTAATACTTATTAAACTTGTACTTAATTCAGTATTAATTAATTAGTTATAAAATACTCAGTGCAGCACACACACACACACACACACTGATACATTAAAAGTATACCGGCTGAAGTGCCCGCTCTTTGCACGAGTTCATTATTAAGAAAATAAAACATTATTTATATAATAGCTGAATTGTAAGGAGAGTAAGGCCTAGTGCGCGACAATGTTTACAAAAATGTAAAATGATTTTTTTTAAATGATTGCTCAAATTATAATTAGTTTTAAGCGAACTGTAACTTTAAGCCTTACAGATTTAGCATTTAGAATAGATGTTAAATAATGAACAGTAATATAAAATTCCGATGAAGAATAATTGTATTATATTTAATATTTAAAGCGAAAAGACTTCAACATGTTTTAACCCTGGAGCAGGCACGCACTCGGCACTAAAGGTCGAGCGGGGTTATTGAGTCACCCCAATCCTTTTTTTTATAATTATTTTTATAGTACACAAAGAAAATCGTAATTCCAGTAAATAATTTAATTAAGAGAAAATACACTTACCTAATTTCAAGGACTTTTTAATTTTTCTTTGATAATTTTAGGAAAAAACCCAAGAAAACTGAACTAAAATGTTTCAAATGTGCGTGAACTTAAAAAAAGACACAAATCCCAGATACTTTTCGCTAACATTACAGGAATGTCATATTTTGTTCAAGTTATTGTAATTTTTTATTGTCCTTTGATGTTCGACAAATAACATGTTGAACTTTTGCTTGTTTGTGTGTTTTTGACAAAGCAAAGTGTGTCTTGTGATACTTAAGGCTTCATATTTTAGTTGATGGAGTTCTTTTCGTAGCATCGGATAATTTTTCCTTCGTTTCATGTTCATCTCTTTTCTCAAATTTATTTTAGCATGGATTATTTCAGCAAGTTCATCCCTTTTTTTTATCAGTTTTAACTTCCTTTAATAGAGATCAAATATGCCCATTTCTTATATATATATATATTCTGCTTATTTACTAAACATTTACCTGCTCATCATGCTCATTTTCCTAACCTCAATAAGTCGTAAAACAAGGCAATCAAAATAAATAAGTTATTCATAGGAGGGGGGGGGGGGGTAGCATGAACACAGTAAATATTTTGGGAAAAAAAGTGATCGCACTGGGAACTCAGTCAAAACAAGTAACTTAAGATTGTAAAAAAAAAAAACGTTTGTCACTTCCAAAAAAGAGGAAGATATGTGACAAATATACATTCACTTCCAAAAGTTAAGCACGGAGAGGAAAATGCTAATTTCAGGAAGCCAATCAGAATTTAAGAAGATGCAATTCACTGCACTGCAGAGGTAGGTGGAAGTATATGGAAATATGTTAAGTAAAAGCCAATCGTGCTTTCATGTCAAGAAATATGCAAAAAGGGCAGTCTTATAAGAAGCCAGCTTTATGAAGGGTTACAGAAGTTGATTGTAAATGCTGATAGAAGGTGTTTAAAATTTTCGTACAATTTGTTTTCAAGACATACGTGTTTCTATGACTTCCAGAAAACGAATGGAAGATTCTGAGCGCTGGCGTGCTGTGGGGCGCATTGAAGCAGGACAGTCGATCACAGATGTTGCTCTTTTCTTCGGCGTTCATCATTTTGTAATTTTACGTTTATGGAAACAATTCCAAACCACACAGACAGTTCTCCAAAGGCCCGTAGACGGTCGCCCAAGGGTTACAACCTCCGCGAAAAATCAATAGATTGCTATTGTAGCCAAGCGGAATCGCAGAGCGACCTCCACATGTGTGACATCTATGGTTACAGCATCCATTGGTAAGACGATATCTGCAGCTACTGTACGCCGAAGATTACATATGAATGGACTGTATACCCGGTTGCCTCGAGTTTGTGTTCCTCTATCTGTCCAATCAAGAGGGGCACAATTAAAGTGGTGCCGGGAACATGGCAATTGGACTGTGTCGGACTGGTAAAATGTCATGTTTACTGATGAGTCAAGATTTGCTCTGGAGACAGATGACAAGCGTATAAGGATATGGTGTAAACAAGGAACACGCAATCAGCTCCAAAACATCACCGAACATCATGCATTCCGAGGCGGAAGCATTATGGTGTGGGCAGGGATTTCATTAGGATACCGCACCGACCTGCACATCTTTAAACGGGGTTCTGTGACGGCTGTCAGGTATAGAGATGAAGTCCTAGAGCCCATTGTGAGATTGTACGCTGCAGCAGTTGGCCCTACTTTTGCTTTAATGGACGATAACGCAAGTCCCCATAGTGCTGACATCGTCGATGACTACCTGGAGAGTGAAGAGATTGCGCGTATGGCGTGGCCAGCATATTCGCCCGACCTTAATCCCATTGAAAATCTTTGGGATGCTCTCGGCCGTGCTGTATCTTCACGTTTCCCACCTCCAACCACTCTTATTAAGCTGGAAACTGCTCTACAAGGGGAATGGCGATTGCGTAATTCTGCTGTGGTTGACCACCTAATTGAAAGCATGGTCAGAAGTTGTAAACTTTGCATACAGATGAGGGGGGATCACATACCCTATTAATGTCCTTTTCTTTCATTTTATACTGTTTATTTTCACTTTATACATAATTCTGTTTAAGTCTCCAGTATGACATTATCTGATAACTTACAAAAATTTAATATTGTTTTCATTTCTGTATATAATTATTGATTATGTTTTATGTATAAATATATATATATATGCTACTTTACTGCCAAATTTTGTGTCAATCAAAGCAAAATTTGTTGATTTTTTTGCATTTTACACTTTTGTGCTTAACTTTTGGAAGTGAGTGTATTTTAGTTCCCGTTAAGACTGTCAAACAGGAGGATAGTGTCAGGGCCATTGGTAACAATTAAACAGTTTTGCCAGAATTACCGATTTCGTGCACTCTGTGCTCGGCGTGACCGCTCCCGGGTTTAAAAGTATATTTAATACAATATAGATGTTCTAAAAAAATTGTGCAAAACGTTTTTCATTATGCTTTATATGTTCGGGAATACTCATAAAAATAAATCTTAGCCAAGTAATCCTTCAAAGGGCTTTTTGTGTTTTTCCAAAAATCATGAAAATATTTTACAAGGAAAAAAGAGCAACAGAAATAGTTTGTTTTTTCATTTATGCAAGTTGTAAATAAATATATAAGAGCAGGGACGCAACTAACCGTACAAGTAAGTTCGAAGGTCAAACAGCAGTAAATACATTCTGCTGCCTACAGCTAATGTACCTTACTTCATTAATTATGACAGTGATGAATTTTTTATCTTCCTAAATTTTTTTTTGATTATGGGTCTGGGTTTTGTTTTTTCCCTAAAAGAGTAGTATTTTAGGTTTGAAAACGTAACGCAAGAAAAAAAATCTCTCATCATGGGATTATAGCAAATCAAATAAAATGTTTATTATATATATATTTGGTTATAGTGTCAAAGATAGCTAATGAGGTTTTGAAGTAGAAGCTTTTATTTTTGATAACGTAATATCGCAGATGATATATATAAATTATATCAGTGTAAATGTGTATTTTTTTATTATGTCGGAAAGTATTTTGTTTTACTTCATTCCAGTAAATACATTTTGTTAATCTTTTTTTTCGATATGCTCGTGTCCCCCCCCAGGGGGGCACGCCCCACAGTTTGAGAGACGCTGGCTTAGAGTCATAGATAGTTTATTATATACTATTGCTTTTTTTTTGTTCTTGTAGAGAGAGAGAGATTCATTTCCTGAATAAAACATTCAATTTTTATGACATTGTTAGCTTTTCACTTTTAATTCATGTAAATCACATATATCGATTTACGTCCCATTTGGATAACCCCTTCCAAACTTCTTCTCTTATGCTATTAAGCATGTATATATGTGTAATATTTATATGATGCATTATATATATATATATACAAGTAGCGCTTTTATTTGTTCTCGCATTTCATGGTGTTTGTCACGGATAATCATGAAATTTTTCATTAAAAGAGAAAGGAATTAAACTAATATCATTTCTACTTTGTTATTCTTAATATCTCTTAATTATACTGCATTAAAAAAATGGAATATATTTAAACATTAACCAAACGTTCAAAATTTCTTTGAAATTTATTTTTCTAGCTATTTTGTATTTCATATTTTTTTAAATATATGTAAATACTTTTTTAAGTAATTATGTCGCAAAAAATTCACATGTTTCATTTATAATTACTTTTGTTGCCCAACAATTAGTGATTGAGACACATTAATATATTTCTTTAAATTTTTTTATGTTTTAAACGTCTTGGAGGTACATTTTTAATGCACATTTTAAGGACACAAAAAATAACATTTTAAACATCTTACTTGTAAATGATGCATTAGGTTTTTCTTATTAAAGCTTAGATTAAAATATTTAGAGATTTAAATTAAGAAAATGTTTGATATAAAAAAGAGATGTTTGATATAAAAAAAGTGATATGTAACCAATTTTCTTTTCATACGCCCTTAAAAATGCATACAACTTACACGTAATGATAAAAATGTGTCTATTTTAATTTTTTAGAAGTGCTTTTAGGAGCGAAAAAAAAATTCAAAGTTAGTTTTGAACTGTATTTTTTGCCCCCAAAAAGAAAAAAGATTATATATATATATATATATATATATAATTTATGTTTCCGAACAAAAATATTTTATTAAGGGTGCATTCATTACATTAATTAATTTATACATTTTTACTTAATTTTAAAAAATCACATTTTTTGTTAAATTTGTTGAGATGGGTATTTTTGAGTAACCAATTATTTATTTGAACGTAAAGAAGATTTGTTTTATTATATTTATAGATTCGGCAAATGGATTCTTAAATTTATTACAGAAAAAAAACATTTTAAGTAATTGTAATGCATACATCCTTATATGATAATGTTTTATCATTATGGAAATTTTTAATCCAATCTAAAGGGAATTTTTAGAATCCTTAATACTAAACCTTTTCGTATTTAAATATTTAGATGTAATTATCTTATATTTAATATCATTTCAAAAATATTGATTGTGTTTAGTTCTCTATAAGCATCTAAAAAATTAAATGAAAATAATAAATGCAAGGTAAACTAAAATATTGAAATATACATTTCAAGATTGATGAATTCAGTGTTATTACTATTATCCTCATATATTTATTACCTTTGCTTCTACTTTATTTGGGTGATAAGTGTTATTATAAAATCTGCTTGGGTATTTAATTTTTTATATAAAATAAAATTGTAATAATTATTGGCAACAAATGATATAGGAACTTTACTTTCATTTTTGTTCTTAAGACTATTATAACATCACCATACAAAGTTTCTCCTACATTTGCATTGAAGATATCAGCAGATTATGTAAAAACAATTTTTTTTCATTTTTTGAATGACTACATTTGTGTTGTCAAATCCCCTCCTAGCAATGTGTTTTTGATATCTGGGAATAAAAAAAGTTTGCTTGGTGCCAGATAGGGAGAATAGAACGGCTGTGACAAAATTTCAAAGCCACGAAAATTTTATTAATAAACAACACTTCCAGATGAGTTAGCAAATGCAATGAGTTTTAGTGAGCGCACATCATTTTTTTTTAATCAGAGCTTCACAAAATATGTACAGTAATATGTAGTAGAAGACACTAGTGAGACAATCTGACTCTTTTTCAAATAAGAGGCGAGGGAGATATAGAGGCTGATAGAGTCCTTTAAGATGACTCCATGGCACTTCCAAAGAATGGACAGCATAATTTTTCCGGAACATTTTTGCACTTTAGTTTACTTGGTTAATCGTTGTTTCCACTCCTTGATAATATCTTTGATATCATAATCAAAAACCAATGCTCTTCATCCGAAAGAGATTCAACATGTGTCTTGATGGTTGTGTTATGCTTTCTTCTAAAATGGAATCGTTAACCTTGCATCCCCCCTTGATGATGCCTTTAACATGTTTAACTCTTCGCGATTATTTCACACACTTCCGTTACTAATATGAGTTTCATCCATAGTCATCTGGGCATTTTTACCCAGTTTTACTGTACAATTTCAATTTGCGCACCCATAATTACGTGCAACACATCGTGATTATACGTGAATAGACACGTTCTATGAACCATTGAGGAAGAACAACAATTTCCAAGACCACTGTAATTCAAATTTCATTTCATCAGTGTCCCAATTGAAAACTATTTTACAATGTTTTGTCGTATCCCTACAAAGAGTCGTCCAAAGGTGAGTCTAGAGATTTGGGTGGCCACGCTATTGGACCTCCTTTGAGAAAATGTTCGGGGAACTTTTTCTTACTTTCAAATTCCAATGTGATGATACTCCATTTACGCTGTATCATGTGTTGCAACTTTAAATTTGATCACCATTTTATAACTTGAGCTTGTTTTTGCGGTGAAGCCATTATGAAACGAGAATGTTGTAAAATGTGGACGTTGCGCCATCTAGTTTGCATTTCATTAAACAGAAAATTAAAGCTTTTTTCTTTAGAACATTAAGAAAAAAATTCTTATGATTAAATTCTTAATTTTCGGACATCCTGTATATTAATAGCAGCAATCTACAAAAATATGTTTGCCCATAATAATTAATTAATATACAGAACAAATTTTATTCAGATATTTCTTATTATTAATATAAATTTTATTTATGAAAAATTCTAAAATAAATTTTTTTTCATAACATTACAAAATAGATATTCTTAAAAATTTAGTTTTAGTGCCATTTTTATTATAGTCTGCCTATTTGGTTTATATACTACAAATATTGAAGAAAAATGTTTTTTTCTCTACTTTGTTACATTTTAATCTTAATAATTACTATTCAGTACATCTCTTAATGCTATAAATAACTTCAGTTGCACTGGATTCTCTATTTATAAAACGAAACATACCTGAATACGTAAAAGAAAAGATGATGTTTATTAATAGAAAACATTTACTCAATGCAACATAACATTTCTTACAATATTAAATTTGGAGTTTTTCCTAGCATTCTTTACCAAAATAATTATAACAGAGAATTGGGAACCTCATTCTATGCAGAAATATTTATACCTAGATAAAAGCTAATAACGCTGGAATGTTATTCCGTTTATACAATACGTATAAAGAATTACATACCGCATTCCTATCAGTAACTGTTCTTTAAAAATGCTGACATTTCTTCAGATATTAGATTCTCTCCCTGTGCGTTTCTGAAGGATAGGGCGTTCTTGAATTCCAACATTTCAGATGAGGCGTTTTGGGGACATTTGAAGAATACACATCTTCGGGGCTTCTGAAGACGAATATCGTATACCGGAAATAGAAAATACCTTCAACTGACGCAATTTCAGAAAATTTAAATATTGCATAACTTATTTCTTTCGTGAAATATGTTTTTGATGGCTGGGCTAACAGCAGCGCAGAAACTTGTTGCCGGTTATTAGGAAAAGAATTTTGACCCCGTGTGGGTTGTTGGAAACGAATATTTTATGTAATTATGTGAAATATTTTATTTGTGTTCTATACGTAGCTGTATATATGAAATGGAATTATTTTTGCACATTAGAAAGACATAACTCTTTAGATAAAAATAGGCAAAAAAAAAAGAATGCAGTTCTAAATCATAATTAAAATACGTTTTATTTAATTGCTTAACGTTTTAATTAAATCCTTTTATAAAGTAAATTTTTTGTATAATTTTTTTTATTTTGAAAACAAATAAGATTTTCAAATAACCCTCAACATTGTTTTGCGTTAAGTTGAGAAAAAAGATTCGCGTAATTTTTTAACACATAAGAAACATAAATATTGACTTAACAATTCACACAAAAATGTACATAGTGATTTTGAGGTTTTGTGTATCTTTTGATTGTAGTTAATACTTATATGAATATACTGAACTGCTTTTAAATTTATCTTTATTTTTTAATATTGAGAGCTGTCATAAAAATTTATAAAAACAGCTATAGTAAATTCAGTCTAATGATAAATGTATAATTTAATTTATCTATGAAATTGCACACATATTCTTGTCTAAAACATTCACTGAATTTGCAAAATAAAAAAAATAAAAAACATTCATTTTTCAAAGTGCATTTTGCAAAAACAATATATTATCTGAGGAAAGTATGTGTTTGTATAAGTAGCTTAAGATTTTATGTGTTATATGAACTTACCATTCCATTCTTTATTGCTAACCTTTTTATTCTTCAATCATTATTTCTCAATTTAAATGAACTTACCATTCTTTATTGAATTCATTCTTATTTCTCAATGATAGATGCTCATTGTTATTGATTCGTTCTTATTTCAAGGCAAAAGGAAGCAAGGTTTATAAAGAAATTTAGCTTGTTTTTATGACTGTTTTTTGTCAGCACTATAGTCTAAAAGTGAAACCTTTTTAAACAACCTCTTTTATTATAATTCACTCTTAATCGTCTTTAAAGCTGCATTTATGAAAAAAATAAGTGGCTTAATTAAACAAGCACATGGAAAAGGCTTACATTATTCATGGTTGTCTTTTCATGTGTCACAATGTCTTATTTATGACCTGCATAATTTTTTATCAAATCGTATGTTTGAGTTCTGAAGCTACGAGTACTTATGACCATCGTGTAAAGGGACTAATGTGTGTTAAATGCATGATCCGGAGCTTAGAGGGTAAAGTATTACCCCAGGTGTCGCCTTCGTCATTAGGCAACGGTTGGAAATTATTAGTTCTTTCGCTAGTTGCCTTCGTGTTGCTTTGGAATTATACATTACAAAGCAATTCCTTCACACAATATATTTTATAATTTACAATGAATAGATTGTGTATTTGGAACGGCTCCAACAGTCGATCCAAAATCTCAGCTCTCCTCCCCCCGTCTATAAAGCACTCTGTTGATTACGATTTGCCAGACTCATTCCTCCTGCAAATACTTGTCAACTCAATATTCTATAACAAGAACACAGAAGGGAGAAGTCATGGTGAACTAAGAGAAAAATATACTACTTGGAATTAATTCATTATGAACAGGGCTTTTAGAAATAAAATTGAGGGGGGGGGGGCGTTTGCTTGGCATTATATATATCGTTTGGCAAATAGTAGACAAAAAAAAAGGTTTGCATTGATGGGTGGTAAAGTCATAAAAATATATAAATTGTATTTGGCCAGAAATTTTCATGTTATAAATTATGTCTTAGTTCACTATTTAATTTTTGTTCCAACTCCATACATTTTTTGTTTACACAATGAAGAAGTCTTAATAAATCAATATCTTTGATTTCATTGAATCATGCATGTTAGGACATTTTACGCTGTGTTTGATTTAATGCAACACATCAAGAATCTCATCTTGCCAAACATTTTCTCTAAAGCCGTATATTTTGATTTCAATATGGATTTATCTTATATTTAATTTTTAATGGAGGTAATGTGTTTTTTTTTTTAAAAAAATTTAAAACTGAATTATATAAGCAACAATATAGAAGCACAGATATAGAGAAGTTTTCTAAGTTTACCTTCTATGATATATTTTTTAAAATTTATTTTTAAATGTATTATCCTTTTACTGTGTTATTAGTTATGATCACTTTTTTAAATTTCTTAACGGCATTTTGAAAATGATAGCTATATTTGATAAAAATATACTTTTGAAAAGAAAAATGCGAATTTATTATAATTTTCGGGACTTGCAATTGCAAAAAAAAAAAAAAAAAAAAAAAAAAATTATAGAAGGCATTTTCAAGAATTTTTCGCCAAAATTTTAATCTAAATGGAACACGATCTTTTGAAGGCGTGATTAAACAAATGAGAATGAAAACTTACACTTTATCAATTAAGAGTTGATTTCACATATATAATAGGCATAAGGATTTAACATTATTTGGATATTATATATAAATGTTAACATGCTGCCTAAACTAGCTTTGTCTTCATGGTTTATTTGTCGTAGTAAGATGATTCAAATGCAATAATTTTTATTTACTTAAATTTCTTCTTTTTCAATTTCACCTTATTGTGTCAATCACTTAATGTTTATATTTCTATCGAATTAAATTTAAATGAAAGAAACTCGCGTAATCTAAACTAAACATCTGGCCATAAGTGTACTTTTAAAAACTGTAATTATGTTAAGTTAATACCAAAAAGTGGAAAATAAAAAGTTGGAAGTCTAAACAATAAATTTCGTATTACTTAAAAAAAAAAAGTTTGAGAAATCTGTCAAGATTAATTTCTCCTTTAGAGTGGAATTGAAATTTCTAGAGGGAAGGGGGGGATGCAGCTTATATAGGTATCCTCTCTACCGCTTGACTGGGGTTTAAAATTATGAAGTCCATCGCCAATAGTCCTTCTATTGCTTTAGACTGCAATGTAAATTAAAATGTATTACTTAAGTTTGCGTTAGATGATGCTATTACACTTGAATTTTTTGAATGTATTTATCTGCAAGCAATATCCTTAGTTCTCTAAATAGTTTTTCTCTTTAATGGGGTTGCATATTGATTTTTTTACCTTTTCAGACATAGTTAATTCCCCAGGAGCTGGTATCGCTTTTTATTTCGGCACCCTATAGGCGATACTAATTGCCGCAAGTCATTTTGACGCCCAGTCTCCTCCTTAGAGGGAGGCACCTGAACTCTGATGATGCGAAATTGAACTTAGGAATTTAATTTGGCCGAGGGCCCCTAAGCCAAACGGGCACTCCAAGGGATTTTTTACATGCCGCATAATCATACGACATGGCCGCTGTCGAATTTCTGCATCATGAAAATCCACCGACTTGGGCCGGGGTCGAACTCGCAGCATTGGGTGCAGAAGGTCAGCGACAAACCAACTACGCCACCCAGTCGGCTTCTCTAAATATAAGATTTTTATTTTCCAAATTAATTTAGGAATTAAGATTTACTAAATGCTTTAAAATATATTTAAGAAGTATTCAAACTTTCAGCATAAGTAACATATTTGTAAACGGCTTATAAACCTTATTAATATTAGTATTCAGTTGATTCATTGATACATTTATGATATAAGAATTGTAGTTTTAAAGTATTTACTACGTTATATTGATGTAAGCAACTTAGTTACAATTGCTAATATATTGGATAATTATTTATTGTAACATTTATAAGTGTCAAATATAGTCCCATGACTAATGGCTAAATTGTATATTCTCTGTGGAAAAGCTTTAATTTTGTATCATATTTATAGTATTAACGTATAGTTATCAATTCACACGGAACTTAACTTGATTGTTACGCTTATCTTAAAATCTCACTCTTGTGCTGTTATCTCGTTTCTATGAATAATCTTTATTCGTATATTTCGGGACTATCTGAGTACTTTACAAGAATGGGACATTGATTGTAAGGGTACTTTTACGGATTATTAAACTTTGCTATTGTATAATAAACTGTTTACGAAATGTTTCAGTAATATCATTACACCTTGTTTACGCTGAAATAATCATCATTGAATTATTCTATTCCGTTCAGCTTCGATAGATTTGCAGATGGGAAATATTCATCTTAATGTGTACATTCGTGTTCATTCAATATAGTCAAAAGATATCAATATCCCAATCCAGGATCTGGATTTTAAGGAGTTGGATGCATTTAATTTCAGTGGATCCATTCGCTTATCAGTTAAGCCAAAGAGTCGAATTCTACAAATGAAGGCCTTCGATTGAACCGAGATCTATTCAGGTCTTGTAAATAAAGTATGAGTGAGTGCAATTACCAAGGTAGTTTCGTTCCCTGGGAAAACATGGAGAAGAGAAGATTAGCTTCCCGAATAATCTGTGTCGAAGCGAAAATACGCTTAGCTTTATAACTTCATCAAATACCCGCTGAGGTGAGTTATTAGAAGATAAATAATTTAGTGAAATTTCAGAGAGTTAATTTAGGAATTTTACGTGTAACTCATGTTGAGAGTTTTCTAAATTGACAGGTAGGAAGTTTGAAGCTTCGCGTAGAGGATTCGAAAAATAATGTCTTTAAAATATCACTTATCCAAAAATGAAGGTTAACACTTTAAGTACTGTCAATAATTTTATAAGCAAGCAAATTTGTTTTTTTTATTGAGTCGTAGAAACATTAAAATAATTCCACGGTATTATTTGAATTATAAAACAGAGACATATGTTCCATATAACACATCGTATTCTTAAGTAGTACCCAATAGTGTACCTTAGACGTTCGAAAATATTTTAAACCTTTATGCAATTTATATAATTTAACTTTAAAAAGAAAAGAAAGTTAATAAATATTTCTTTTTATTTATTAATCGGATAGAATTTGCAAATAAATAAGTAAACAAAATTTATCATTGCTAATGAAAGTTAAAGTAAAAAAATTCCGGAAAATGTTTATAGAAAAGTACCCAAATATTAATAGATTATCAAATTGACACTTGAATTATTTATGGCGAGAAATAATTTAACGAGAGAGAGAGAGAGAATGCTGCTGATTACATTTATTATGAAATGGTTATAAGATAGCATAAGTAAATAAAGCAAACTATTCTAGTTTTACTATTTCATGTGAAGCTATTGTAGAGATGCAAAAATGTGTTTAGAACTTTTGTTATTTTATAGATTGAAATTTCATTAATAAACATTTTACGAATAATATGCTGAAAAGGATGTTCTAATGTTCCATAAAATAATTATATTTTATTCATTAAAAAAAGTAAGCTGTTAGAGCCAGCATTTTATTTTCTCGTGAAATCTAATATTGACGAGATGCGTTTAAAAATATTAATTTTTTTAACTTTAAAAACGTTGCATCAAAGATTAAATATGTTTCAAATATTAAATTCGTTATATTTTTTATAAATAAGTAATCTTTAAAAATATGTTATCATTAAAAATATGCATAATTTTTATAAATATGTTTTCTTTAATTTTCTTATTCCTAATTACAAATAAAAAGAACTTAGCAGTATTATGTGCTCATTTAAAAAAAATAATTAATCATAATTTAAGTGATTTCTTAAAGTTTTTGCTTCTAAATTTGAATATATATATATATAAAAGTTTCACTTTTCAATTTCTTTCAAAAGATTTTAAGAAAAGCTCGTTAAAGCATCAATGAATTTAAAGTCTAAACTCTATTGATTGCTTACGATATTTTTTGGTGTTTTTGATGAACAATTCTTTTTTGAAAAATCTTTATGCACAGAAATTTCTTTTTTTGTATCATGATTTACTAAGTTTATGGCTGATGTTTTTATAAAATTTAGATTTAAAAAAAATGTAAATAGTGCATTTAAAAGTTTTAAAAATTATTAAAGATGTTGGAATGTTACACATTTTTGTGATTTTCAATGATGCTGTGCTATTTTTGCAGTTTGAATATATGTGCGGGCTTATTTTCTGTCTTCATTCATATAGTATGTTGATTATTTCTTTTATATTAATTTTTTAACTAACATTTGGAGCTGATTTATTACAAAGTAAGATATGAGAACTTTGTTTTGTAAAAGAATGGTGATATAGCAAAACGAGCATTAATGCGTTCTCTTTTTCTAAAAGTTAAGTAGGAATGAAAAATAGAAGCGTTGCCGAGGTCAGAACTGTACAAGAAAATTTTGGGAGAGTGTAATAATATGGTAGACTTTATACCTCAATAAAATACAGTGTATATGATTCTGTTATTAAAAACTCGCTGTTTAGGACTCACACAAGACGGAAAATAATAAATATTATCCTTATTTATTAAAGTCATCATTAAGTATGTATTCATAACTTCACATACTTAATTTATTTAGGTGTTGATTATTCTAAGATACTAAATAAACGGCTTAAAATTTAAAGCGAATTTTTGTGTGCATATATTTTCTACTAACAAAAACGGGATTGAGCAACGCCACAAAATAAAACTTTAAACTCCTCTGAGGATTTTAAGTAAAGACGAAGTTGTTTTTCGTGTTTAATCTAATTGGCTCTAAAATATTTTATAATATGAGAATTGGAGATAAAAGCACTTACTCTCTATAGATGTTCCACGTATAGGGCTCATGTAATGTTATTCAATAAATAGAAAATAATCAAAGTAAAAATATATTCTTAATCATAATTAGAGTGACAAAATGTGGTTTCAATTAATACAAAAACTACTTATTGCGTGTTCTCTTAATTTGCAGCCAAGGGCGCGCCGACGGAATATAAATCTTTTATTCCAATAATTTACATTCAGTTGTATTAATTTTTTTTAGTTAATCTAACACAAATTTGAAATAATCTAACTGTAATTTACAAAAATATTTAGTAAAACTAATAATAAATCGGAATGTAACCTATTTTATAATTTTAACTTGATGGACGTATGTTCAATATATAAAGGATGGACACATGCAATAATTCTAAGAAGTTCTTCCAGAAGCAATGAAATTCTGCTTATTTCCCCAATTCTACTCACAGATGTTTATAAACCTCAATTTTTCTCCTTAGGATTGGTCCTAAAGCCGTTCGGGAAACAAAGACTCCATAAAAGCCCAACAACGAACGATCGGAAGTTCGCTGTCATTGTGTAATGACTTACTTCCTGATATTCCCACCAGGGAGCGCGACGTGCTCCAGAGTGCAGACGATAGTTTCTCATCGCTGCTTCCGAGAACACAGGGGTGAAGAAATAATCCAAAGAGAATCTCTTTTTAGAAACTCTTGATGAATTCGAAAAAAGAGACGAGCATGTGAAAATTCAAGAATTAAGATCTCAGCGTATGACCTTGTCGAGAACAGGTCTGTAGCTTTAGAAGGAAGAAAATCCTTGAGAAATTTAGGTAAGCCTATTTTTTGTTTATAAAACGAAAACGTCTCGCCGTGTTTTGTCGTGGTCTTTAAGCTGAGAATTAGGATACACGTACATTTGAGGCACATTATAAAAATATTATATGTATATATGAAATTATTTTTCTTAAAGATAAAAAATATGTAGAAAAACAATAATTGTGGGATGAATTTAAATACTATCCAAAGTACTCAGATTT
Organism: Trichonephila inaurata madagascariensis; assembly: GCA_019973955.1. Classification (NCBI taxonomy): domain Eukaryota; kingdom Metazoa; phylum Arthropoda; class Arachnida; order Araneae; family Nephilidae; genus Trichonephila; species Trichonephila inaurata. The sequence goes on from BMAV01002701.1 coordinate 196,036, forward strand.
TGAGTGTCAGTAATTTAGAGTAAAAAAATTCTAAGAATAAATAATTATTTATATATTCTAATAAATTTGAAACTAACTTATTTTATCCACAAATGCCAAAGAGAGTATTAGTTCCATAATATTGTTTTTTTAAAAACAGATATTATAGTATAAAAGAAACTCTTTTTTTAGGATAAAATACGAAAGAGTACAGAATAAGAATTTTTCATATTTGGATTAACAACGAATATTATAATGAAATATGTTTTTATATTTAAATTTTTATAATAATTTTATTACAGAAAGCCGGAATTTAACTGACATTATGTATAAACAATATATTTATTTTTAAAAACTTATTAAGTTACTTTAAATACTTTTTATTCATACTTTCAAATTACTTATATATAATTTTTCCAAGCTGAAAAAAATTTATTACATTAGTACATTTAAAAATTAACACTTGAAAAAGTGAATACTCTAACAAATAAATGGAAAATACCCGTTCTAATTCTTTTTAATTACTTTTCTCAAATGAATTAATAACTAAATACGTGAATAGAGTTTTGGAGAGTAGTTTTAAAAATTATATATCTGAATCCTAAATTTAACGTAATTTAGTACTGGACATTTACAGTCATACATGTTTTTACTTTATACTTTTATTGCTATAATCTCAAAATAGTATTCAGTGATTTTTTTTGAAAATTATGAACAAGACTGGCAAAGAACCATACATTTATTTCATAATGAATAAACGATTACAAATTGAACTATTGAATTTATTTAAGGAATGTAATTGATTTAAAATGCAGTTGAAACTTCCGTTCCAATTTAAAAAGGCAAATGCCTGTATAGTTTAAATGTTTTAGGCTTAGTTATTTTTGATTCATGAAACCATAAATGAGAGTATGAAATAATAAATGTTCAATTAGCTTTTATTCAGAGAATTTCTTAAATATGTTTTTAATGCAATAGATATCTTTTATTAGCAATTAACTAAAATTTACGTAACCTTAATTTGTAATTGCGTGGTTTTCTTTTTTGGGGAGTAAATGTCATTATAAATAGAGTTTCATAAGTAATATTTTTATCTCAGCCATTAAGAATAATGATCACCTTCCTTCTAAGTAAAATTAGCCTGTCGTTTCCTATTCCCATTTTCTTGCTTGCCGCATTGCTTCCTTATTTATTTTAGTTCCTTTTTTTATCTTATGCCTTCTCAATTTTAATTAAACTAAGAAAAAATCGAAATCAATATATTTCCAGAATTGTAATCTCTCGAAAAATTATTATTTCTGTTGTATTATTCGTAAGTAAAAAATACTAAATAGAGAGCTTTTTCCTCACGCATTTAAAAAGTACTGACTTTCTGAGTACAACAGGTTTTTATCTAAAATTCAAATGAGGCAAGAAAAAAACCCCGACTTAACTGGAAAATTAAAATATGTATAATGGGGTAGAGTTTTAGTTAATTATATCTAAATTTTCTCCAAATATTTTTTGAATTTGTTTTAAAAAATTATTTTTATAACTTCTTTATAAGTCATATATTACACATATATTACTTTCGCTTACATTATGTATTTCCTTTTAAAATAAATGTATACTATATATGCATAGATTTCTTTTTGCTTTAATTGTATATTTATTTCGAAATCTTTCGTAAATTGCACACAGCACATTGTATATTAATTATAAAATAATTTGCGCTCTTTTTTTTCAATTTTTTATTTATAATGAATCGAAAATAAAATGACAATTCAAATTACATAATTTATTGGTGAATAATTAAAACGGTATCTGAATCAAATAATTTAATTCTAAATATTTTTGCGATAAATGTTTAATGTGGCATTTATACATCCTTTAAGAAACTTGATTGTTCATCTGTATCTCGTAAGATGAGTAGCCTTCTCTCACTTTATACGTATTTTTTATTTATACTCATTAATACGTATTTTCATCTTTAAGTAAAAAAAAAAATAATTTTGTTTTTCTAATAGCATATACACATTAAAATCGTACCTTGATGAACCGTTTAATTATATATAGATAAAAGTTTTTGTTTTTGGCAATGTCACCTGATCGACAGTGTCATATCGAGGCCCTAGAAATTCATCGTGGCAAGGGGACAGTTTTACGTTTGTCGTTAGCCGCAGCTTTGATTACCATGCAGGTGACAGGACGATTTGTCTTGGTTCAACTCCAATTTTGAGGGAAAACCCCCTGGGGTTGGTTAGGGACCTTCCACCTCTCTTCTCCCTCCACCAAACTCTCGAGAAGATTAGCAGGTCGGCGAACATGTAGTGTATCCAAATTGATATAGATATTTTTCGTCATGCAAGTATTTATTTACTAATGATACGGTTAATTAGGCAGTAAAAATAAGGAAAGGGACAAAGAAGTTTTGTTTGATACTTATTACTTTTATGTACTGAACATTTCAGAATTACTGATATTTTATTGATTAAGGTTCTATATTCTATACATTGTTAAATAGAAATAAAATCCATTAATTTTTACGGAAACGTAAATTAAAAACGAAGAAAGGTTCAAAATGAAGGAAAAAAGAAAAGCACTTTGTAGAAGAAATTTTAATAAAAGTAGTATTAAATTATCTCCACCAACTTTGTAACCGATATTTTAAATATATATTGAATATTGAATTATATTGAATTCTCATATACGAAAACAGAACTATATAGTCATTTAATTACTACATATTGGAACCTATATAAAATTTACTTGATATAAAAGATCAAATTTGAAACATTTCTTTGAAATTTCATCAGTTGAGATATAAGTGTATTTCCATAACCACTAAACCATGTCTTAGGATTCATAAAGGTACAAACCAGAAGTAAATAAAAAAAAAAAGATTTCAATGAATATATTCTTACAAACATTAACTTTTAAGCGATGTTATCTTCTTTATCATGCCGGTTGTATTAAAAGTTCCTTGACTAGACTAGAGTAATAAATTTAATATTACCTTAAAACTTTTTCAATAAAAGAATTTTATTTTTTGACTATGCCGAAGAAACCTTGTGATTATCCATCTTGAATTTGACAACTGTTGATGTAAGAATCAAATTGTAGCACAAATGCTCTTGCCCATTGCTTTGGTAGTGTTTAAGTAAACTGATATGGAAGACATTATGGATGATATTTTAATTCAGTTTTAGTTCTCCATATCTGTCCAAAGCTCTAAGTCCATTTCCAATAATGTTCGCATTCTTCTAGAACAACGTTTATTAAAACCAATTTAATATTTTGAGCTTAATCCGAACTTCCGGACATGCTTAGGCAACATTTGTAGCAATAATTTTTTTCATGAATATGCTAAGTATCATAATTTGAAATTCTAATGATGTATGGGTTTCAACTAATATAATTTGCAATTGACCAATGTTGGATAAATATCTCCAACCCCAATTCTCTAAAGTTAATATTTCATCCATTATTAATTAGTTTGAAATATATCTCGCATTTTGCTCGAATTTCTATTCTGATTAAATGAATCGATACTACTTTAAAGCTAACTGCTTAAAGACACCTGTTAAAGAACTACATTTAAAACCTAGATCATGCTATTAAATTATATATATCACTCACCAAATTTCCCGTATCACAACTTAGAATATTTTCATCTGCAATTTCATATAAACTACATCCATTTTGATATAAACCCAATAGTTCCCAATGAATTATATCCTAATTGAAAGATAAATTGAATCTATGCACATTGTCTTTCAAGCATCAATATTATATCGTGACTTTATCATTGAATGTGGCACTAAAAGTATGGAACAAAAAATAAAAATCGGAAGAAGCAAGTTTAAAATATTATGTGGTTTTATCATTGAACTAAACACTTCTGGGGTATAAAACTAAATATTTTTTTTTAATTCTTGAAAGTACTACCGAAATCAAGTAAGATTTTCATTGATTTGTTTTATACATAGCTTTCTAATATGTTACATAGTTTGGTTAAAATCTTTGTAAAAATCAACATAACAATGGTTTATTTTATATGAATGGTGATGCCCTTTGTAAATAACAATACAATTTTTGATAAAATAAATTTGTTAATATTTTTTGTAAAAAAAATAGTAATGTATTGTTTTAAGCTATATACAAACTATTGTATTTTCATCTTTATTCATTGCGCACTAAAATAAAGATTTAAGAATATTAATGTTGATACACTCATGGACAAAACAATTAGCACACTAAGAAATAATTACGGGATCGTAACGAAACTTTGCATGAAGGTACATGTCAGAGAGATATGCAAATGATTATATATAGAAATGCAGCATAATTGCGCATTACGTACAGCCGGTAGAGGGCGCTTAACGTCATTCTCCGTGGAGTATAAAACAAGTAACCAAAGCATGTTTGAGTGTGTTGAATCGATAAAAAAGAAAGTGCTGAGGTAGACATGCCATTACGCCGTTTTCGAAGACAATATGAGCAGCTGTTGCAGTTTGAGAGGGGGAGAGAATCATCGCGGCATGATGGAAGCTGGGTGATCAGCAAGGCAAGTAGCTCGTCAATTAGGTGGCTCTGATTGTGTTATGAAGAGGTGTTGGGACCAGTGGATCCGAGAGATGTCATTTACACGAAGATCAGGGGCTCAGGATGGCCTCGACAGACCAGTCGTTGAGAAGATCACCACATTGTAAGAAATGCACGCGTACAGCCAACTGCTTCTTCGGCCGCCATTCAGGCACAGATAGCACCTCCACTAGGGGCCTCTGTGTCTTCTCAAACCATACGAAAGCATACACGAACACCTATTGACGCCTCCGTTTGGAGTGGTACCGCCCATGAGCAAACTGGGCTGCAGTGGATTAGAACCAGGTCGTTTTTAGCGACGAATCCAGATTCAATCTCAGCAGTGATGACAATCTTGTTCATACGTGGAAACCCCGTAGTGAACGCTTCAATCCTGCCTCGGCTTGACAGCGACACACCACTCCCAAAGCTGGTGTGATGGTATGGGTGTCATTGCATACAATACACGGTCACCCCTAGTATTGATCCGTGGCACCATGACAGGCCAGTGGTATATCCATGACATTCTGCAACCACATGATTTTGCCACTCATGCAACGTCTCCCAGGAGCTGTTTTTCAACAAGGCAATGCTCGACCTCACACGGCATGGGTGTCACAAAACTGTCTCCACACTGTTACTATCATTCCTTGGCCTGCCCGATCCCTAGATTAGTCTCCAATCAAGCCTATCTGGGATCATTTGGGACGGCGAGTTGAGCATCCCACGAGTTTGAACGAACTAGAGGCAAGGTTACAGCAAATATGGAACGAAGTATCTCAAGATATCATACATAACTGGCATGTCTCAATGCTCGATCGTATCACATCGCGCATTCGAGCTAGAGGGGATTCAACAGGGTTTTAAATCCTCCATTCTTTTGCCTTTTTATCTGAAATAAATGACCCTTCTTCTTTTATTTTCTAATCATTTACTTATATCAAGGTAGTAAAATTGTATGGTACCAATATCCAAACGAGTTTCCTTTTAGTTTTCAAAATTCTAATGTGAAATTAAGGTATCCGACTACGTTCGGAACCGTGATTTTGCAAAAGCGTGTAAATGGATAATATTTATGATACTTAGTGTCACTTAGATTAGAGAAAATAAATATAAAATTGTTTTAAGGACATTATGATGAAAAACAATTATTTAATTACTATATTTTGGCAAAAAATTAACTTAGAATAACCTTTTTTCCAAATGTTTTCCTTTTGTAAAAAATGCTTCTATTGTATTAATATTTTGCCTGTATATAGCTCAGACCTCTGTACAGAGGCTCAACTAGAATTTTTGAAACGCATAACTTGGAAGTCGGTTTATCCATGTTTTACGAAAACAAAAGGGAGAAATTTTAAGAAAATACGCCGATAATTATTTCAAATGGTTGTAACTCTGAAAACAATTTGAATCTTTCAAAAATCCTAGTTGAGCCTCTGTACAGAGGCTTGAGCTATATACAGGCAAAATATTAATACAATAGAAGCATTTTTTACAAAAGGAGAACATTTGGAAAAAAGGTTATTCTAAGTTAATTTTTTGCCAAAATATTGTATTTAAATAATTTGTTTTGTCAAAATGTCCTTATAAAACCATTTTATACATGTATTCTAACCTAAGTGATACTAAATATCATAAATAGTATCCATTTACACGCTTTTGCAAAATCATGGGTCCGAACGTAGTCGGATACTTTAAAACTTTGAAAACAATTAAAAAGAAAGAAAAGCTAAACAATTTAAACAAAAAGTTTACGTAAAAAAATAACTCTTGAAATGTAAAATTTCATAAAAATTATTTGCATGATTTTTATTTTGGTATTGTGTGTATTGCTATTATATCAGCATTTTTCAAACTGTGGGGTGCGTGCCCCTTGGTTATTACATTATCATTGTATGAGGGAGGCGAGATGAAAATCATGATTGAAAAGTACGTCGCCAATATTGAAAGTTTGAGCAACACTTTAAGATTCATCTGGTATAAGAACTATGTAGGTGGCGCTGCCATTGGAATCGAGAGAAGAGAACTGTACAACATGGAAGAGATGCGAATGGTGGTTATTCTCGCTAGTATAGAAACAAAATGGTCTTTACTAAATTTAATGTATAATAGTTAGTTTTTTTTATAAGTTGTGCTTGTTTTGTGTGTGTATGGCTGTATATGGAACAAAAAAAATTAGTCACGAAAGTTAGAATGACTTTATTTGTTCTTGGTAACTAATGATATCTCAGTTGAAACAATGAATCTGCAACGACGGTAATATTATTAACACTTTATTATATAATTTCCGAATATTCAAATAAATAATATTGTATATTTCTTTCAACTCCGACTAGTTAAATGAAAATAATATGAATTGTTAATTAGTAGAGAATTCAACGGTTAGAGTCCGATTAGGCCAATTTCTATATCGCCTTCATGCATTTATTCGGTGGCATTCAAAAATGAGTCTCGTCGCTTAGATGTTTTTCCTAACGAATAAGCTCTCTCCCTTTACCCAAATATATAATGCATTAAAGTAATAATATAATATATACTACACAATGTTTATCTGGAAGGATGAATTAGAAGTGGAAAATGATGGCAAAACAAAATCTCGACCCAATGTGTGTCGGAAGGCTACGCTGCACAGTGGGCAGTTTTCCCAATCTGGCGCACGGAAATTATTTTATGGCTTTAAAGCAGTGCTTCTCAAAGTTTCAATATTCGCGATCCAATATTTAATTGTAATTTTCATCGCGCCCCTCCCCATGCAATAACAATGTATTGGACTCATAAATACTATATTTTGATGCTAAAACTACGATATGACTTTAACCTCTTAAGTGCCATCAGCGTTTATAAGCATCTCGCTCAGTCAAAACGTTAATTTCCCCGGACGTATATATACGTCTTTTCGAAGTACGATCTTTTCTGTGCACTGCTATCCATAAAATTATTCTGAAGGTTTTGGAATGCAATTAATAGACCTGGACAATGTTTGCGAATGATTGACTTATTTCAGATTATTTGCTTCTGTATTCCTAACCGCCCCCGATGCATCCCATACGTGGAAAACGGTTGGCATTGGGAAGCAAACTGCAAAACTTGCAATCGGCAGTTAAGGGATTAATTATAAACCATACAAATTATCAAGATAAGTGTTAATTTTTGTATATAATTTATATAAGGCAATCCAAATCCCATGGGGTCACTTGTAATTATTAAACTTGTTCTTTTCTTAATATTGTTAAATTATCAAATGCATACACACATTGTGTAGCACTAGTACATTTATACGTGTAATATATCAGTGTAAATGTGCATTTTATTTTTTATTGTGACAGAATGTATTTTATTTGTTTTCTTTCAATAAATTAATTAATTTTATGATTCTTTTGTTTTCAACTTTTCAATATGCTTGCGCCCCCCTCGTAGAGTTGTCAGGCCCCCCAAAGGGGCCACGACCCACAGTTTGAGAAACGCTGCTTTAAAGTATTCGTAATGATCTAAAATCATAGTAATTACTATAAATTGGGTATTCTTTTCTGCTTTTTACTAACAAATATAGTTAATAGGGTTTTAACTAATTTATGTCCAGTTTGAATTTGATCAGGAATAAATGATTGCGAATGGAACTAGTTTTTGAACTAGCATCTAAGGATATTACTAAGGATAAGGATTAACAGAAGCAGTAACTTACACGTGGGAGAATACATACAAGAAATAATGTGGTAAGTTAAGAAAATTAAATTTAATAATTGTTAAAGATTAAACAAATACAATCAAACCTAAAATTGTATATATAAAACAAAGGATAATACGTAGTGAATAAAAGGACTCGGCACCCTTTGAGCACTTTTTTATTTATGTATTTAAAAATTACATTTTAGCATTTCATACAATGTGTATTTAAGAAAATGATATGAGATAAAAATTTTCACATATTCTTCAAACTATTTTACAAATTTAATTTCTTTTAAAAAATCTGGAAATTTTTAAAATTCTACTCTTTTTGTGTTAATTAATTTCTTGTAATATTTCTGAGGATGTTTTAAACACCTTTAGGCATCGATTTTACAGTACCTTAATTAGTTTTGGAGGAAAAAAATGGTAAAATGTTGGTATAGATACATGCTAAAATTCAACCAAAAGCCTAATATTTCCCACATTTAATTTTTTAAAAAAAATAATTATTCAATTTACAGCTAAATGGATCCCTAATTTTGTTACATGCATTACATATCAGAGAAAGCGAAAAAATGGAAGTGATTGGTAAATAATTGTGGAAGAAGTGGTATTCTGAATTTGCAAAAACACAAACGAGAAAAACCATTTTAAAGTTTATAATTCTGAAAAAATAATTATTATAAGTTTAAATAAACATAAAATACAACACTAAAATATTAACTATACATTTTTCTTAAAAATAATAAAATATAATATAAATCTTACTCCCCCAAGAACCACGCATCATTTGACTTGGAGAAGAACTTTTCATTTCTATGGCACCTCATCCATTTTTCCCCTACAAACAAGCAGAAATTTTTAATAATTTTTATAAATTTTAATTGCTGCTGGTCCTCATATTTATTAAAATCCGTTGTAGTTCTAACTAAACTAAAAAAAACCATTAGTTTTGCGCTTTGGATCTTGCCCTTTCTTCCCCACATTGAATAATAAGTAATACTATCGGCCAACACTGAAAAAAAAAATTCATAACTTTGGGAGTAGCAGGTAGTAGCAGCTAAATTTGGTATTAAATTAAATATATACATCTACTCTATGTGATTTAAGTGTTTCTGTGATAAATCTGTGTCAATCAAAACAAAATCAATACAAAAAACCAACATATGTTAGTAGGAGTTACATGCTGTGCTAAATGTAATGTTTTTACAATTTTTAATCAAACTTGAACCTAATTTGCATGTCAAATCAAGAAATTACTTACCCAGGGCAAGTATTAAAAAAAAGCTTAAATGTGCAAAATCTTTTTTTCATATGAAACGATTTAACTTCTTACTAGAAAATGACGCTCACAAGTGTTTCTTGAAGCAAAAAGAAACCCGATCTAAATCGCTTATTGTAGAATATTTCCATTTGCGTACTGACCCAAACTGTTTACCTCCTAACTAGGAAACCTATAAGGACCATAAATAGTGGGGTTTTATTATTTTTTTTATTTCGCGCAATTTCATTTTTGGACGTTCCGTGCGCAGTTGGTAAAACTGCCCACTGTGCACCGTAAAGCTAGAAGACGTGTTCGAAGTCAAACATAAAAACAGTACAAATGGGGGGAGGATCTAAATGGGGAAAGGTTATGGATTTTTTTTATTAACTGAATGATTAAAAGAATTGCTCAAACGATTGATCTTTGACTATTAAGTATGTATGAAATCGAGAGCGAGAAGAATCTCAAATGTTGAAATGTTCCTAGTACTTTATATCAGCTCAAATAACCTTACATGTGATGACAAGACACCGGTAACTGAATCTTAAGGCCTTTGTAACACTTCATGTACATATTTCTTCACGAAATCTACTTCATCCAGTCATATGATTTGTCCCTTGGTGACGACATATTGTTCTCATACTTCGTTCAAATTGCTTATCCACTCCATTTAAAATTGCCTCTGCCCTATTCACTGTTCTGAAGATTCCTGTTTGACCTATGTCATGTATTTGGACATGTTGACATGTCTGGACATGTCTTCACAAATTATTTGCTCAATTATTGAAATGTCCTGAAATCAAGTGTATTTCTATTTGGAAATCACACAATAGGATCTTGTCACTACTAATGGACCCCAAAAGTGTTCGTACACTTGCAATTTCCAAAAAAAATTTAATGTTTTCGACTAATAAAAATTAATATATTGGAATTGTATTTTTTTATCTGCAATTTGTGTTCTTAATGGAATGACATAATCCATTTTTTTAAAAAAATAGTATAGCTATTTTCTTAAAAAATTAATAATTAAAAAGCTACTAAAAATTACGCCACAAAAGTCTTCGTATACTTAACAAAAATCTCAACATTAGCTTTGAACATTGTATTTCTTTCTTAATTTAGTACTTAGTAGGATATCTTTTAGTGTTCCCAATAACTTTTAAACGTCTTGGTATAGATTTAATCAGTTTTTTATAATTTCTGCATCGATTTTCGACTATACTTCTATGATTATAGTTTTTACTTCACATTTGTGTTTATATGTCATGTTTTCTTTTTTTAAAAAATCAAAATCTCACCAAATATTTTCTACTGGGCTAAATAAAGTGATTGAGGAGGTGTTTCACAATTTGGGGACAATTATAGAGATACTAATGGTGTGCATTGAGAGCAGTGCGCTTGGCGTCATTATCCTTTTAAAAAATGAAGTCATCTCCTACATCTAAATTTTGGGCAAATAGTTTAAAATTTCTCTTTAAAATACTTAAATAGAGCTCATGATTCCCAATAACAACAAACAATTCCAAATTATCTAATTCTGAGGCCGATTTACACCCCCACGCAAGATCACTTCCACCTCCATGGTTTATTGATCCAACTAGATTCTTCAGATTAAACTTCAGAAAGAACAAAATTCACAGCAAATTGATTGGATGACAGAAAATTCAACATTTTTGGCTCAAATGGGCAGATAATAGCTTGTAAATGAAAAAATGAGGAGTTTAATCCCATGAATTTATGCGGAACAATAACCTCCAATTCCATGCTTCAGCATGGAGGTGGAAGTGTAAATTGGCCACAGAATTAGATAATTTGGTATTCTTTTGTGGCATTATGAATCATGAGCTCTATTTAAATATTTTATAGAGAAATTTTAAATTATCCACCAAAAATTTGGATATAGGAGACGACTTCATTTTTTTAACAAGATAATGACACCAAGTGCACTGCTCTCAATGTACGCCACTAGTGTCTATATAAATGTCCCCAAATTGTGAAACACCTCCTAAATCTCTCTATTTAGCCCAGTAGAACATATTTGGTGAGATTTTGATTTTTTAAAAAAAGAAAACATGACATATAAACACATAATGTGAAGTAAAAACAATAATCATAGAAGTATGGTCGAAAATGGATACAGAAAATACAAAAAAAACTTATAAAATCTATATCAAGACGTTTGAAAGTTTTTGTGAATACTAAAAGATATCCTACTAAGTACTGAATTAAGAAAGATATACAATGTTCAAAGCTATGTTTAGATTTTTGTTAAGTGTACGAAGATTTTTGTGATGTAATTTTTAGTAGATTTTTGATTATTAATTTTTAAGAAAAATAGTTATACTATTTTTAAAAAATTGATTATGTCATTCCATCAAGAACAAGTTGCAGATATCACAAAAAAATTCCAATTCCAATATATTAATTTTTATTATTCGAAAACATTAAATTTTATTGGAAATTGCAAGTGTACGAACACTTTTGTGACCCACTGTGTATATATATATATATATAATATAAAATTTTGATTATAGATATTTGCTATTACGCAAACTATAAATAATACATAGTGTAACAAATAGTTTTACTTATCATTTATTTAATGTAATGACTACTAGATGGCGCCACCAGACAGAGGACTTGGAGTTTTTCCCCTGGTAAAAAAACCGGTAGTTAAATGAGTAAGACGGTGTACGCATCGTGCGGGAAATCCTTCCCCACATGTTCCTATAATTTTATATATGTATATCCTAGAAGTGTACAGCTGTATATATATATATATATATATATATATATACATACATACAGTAAATAAACTGTATTTAGCCCTGGGATGAACTAATCGTATCTCATGATCTATCCATTCATCCCAGTGGGCTAAAACTGGCGCCCAGACCCGTGGCCTAAGCCTTACGACCCCGTGGAAGCAGAAACCACCGCTGTGAGGAAACGCCGCAGAAAATGACAATTTAACCGGCTCTGTAAGCCATACCATCCCGGAAGAAAGTCTTGCGCCTCAAGCCTTCTAAAGCAAGAGATGAACCCGAATACTTTTTCATTTTATTATGACCCATCTACTTTCCTGCCAAAAATCCTTTAAAATCGAAAGACACACAGAGAATCACCTGAATTCAATTGTCTGAAGAGGAAAAAGAAAAAAAATCTATTTCCTGTTGAAAATTTTTAAAATTCGCGATAGCAATACTGCTGCAATGTGTTAGTGCTAGTGTTCAAAATTCGCGGTAGCAATCCTGCAATAGTGTTTTGTGCATTTTTCATATACAATTGGTAGCAACCCTGCTACAGTATTGTGTGTGTTTTGCAAAAAAAATTAAGTGGCAACAATCCTGCTATAGTGTGGTGAGTGTTTTTTTATTTATTTATTTTTTTTTTGAAAACAGAACACTCACCACACTGTACCACTGACGCATTTACTCTGTCAGAACACCTGATACATACTAAATTTATCATTACGTATGAATATTGATTTCAATAATCATTTTGCTTGATATTTTATGTCAGAATTTCATATTGAAGCATTACACAATTTTGTTTGCATGATCTTATTTTATTATTTTATTTCATTGATTTTTTGGTATTCTTATGTAATGATAATTCTTAATTTTGCTTTATATTAATTTATTTCTTGAGAAAACGTTTCCTGTTTAATATTTTGAATTGCACATTGATGATTATTATTTTGCTTGATATTAATTTATTTCTTGAGATAACGTTTCCTTTTAAATATTTTGATTTGTGCATTGATAAATATTGTTTTGCTTCATATTTTATTCATTTTCTATTGAATTTAGGTAGCATTACATGCCTGATTATTTTAGTTTTGCTTATATATATATAATATAAGTATTTTCATTGCATTGAATTTTTGTATCATTACAACTGATGATTCCTAAATTTCCTTTGTATTATTTTATTATTTGAATTAATATTCCTTGTTGGTATTCTGAATATATTATTAATTTATATGCCCATTTTAATTGTTTTTGAAGTGCATAATAATTTATAATATTTAAAGGCTAGCCATATTTTAAAGTGTATTCCCATATTTGTAAGAGCTTTGGTGGACAATCAGGCACTGACTTTAGTTATTTATTTAATTTATTTATTTGAAACTCTTAAATTTTTTTCAATCATGTCATTTCTGGGAAAATGGAAAAGAGCTGATTTCATTAAGCTTGCCATTGAGTCTGATGGGGAAGAGATAAAAATAATTGAAATAAGGGCTAAAATTTTAGGAAGTGATGCTTACAAGGAAGACCCAGAGTGAAATGTATCTTTGAGGGAATCGTATCAAATAGGATAGACGAGGAAAAAAACAAAGAGCATACACTGCGTGAATTTGAGCTGTAGAAAATACGATGCAAAATGAGATTCAAATAGTCGTAGTTCCACAAACCCTATCCAAAGCAAAAATTGAATTAAAAAGTTGCTACCAACATTCAATCCTGAAGTTGATAACATGAACTTGTTCCTTACTTTATTTGAACGTCAAATGAAGCTTTCGAATCTTGGTGAAGATCTGTGGGTCCCCTATCTCATTGGTGCCCTACCTAGTGATGTAACCTCCCTCATTGCCCGTGAGCCTGAGAAGAAATGCAGGGATTACTCCCACATTCGAGGAATGCTTCTGCAACGGTTCAAGTGAACCTCAGAAAAATTCCGGGAGCTGTTTTCACGTCACAGAAAAAGCCCAAATGGGACGTGGAAAGATTTTTATTTTGAAATCCGAGCATATTTTGAAGACTGGCTCAATGAGCTAAAAATTAATTCATTTGACGGCTTGAAGAATTTGATGATTGCCGATCAAATGTAAAAGAGATGCTCTCCAAAGTGTAAAGAACATTACCTGGATATCTGGAAAAAACTTATCTCCCCAGAAATGTTAGCAGATAAGCTGAAGTTTTCGACAATAACCGGCGTTCCTTACCCAGTGGACTTAGAAGACATATGAAGGCAAGTGAAACCGTAAATGATGGAAGACAGTTATCATCCAGGAAACCTGAACATCTTCCCAAAAGAGAATATTCCCATCAGGTACCAAATGAGAGATCCCCTCTCAGATGTTATGGCTGTGGGAGACAAGGGGTAATAAAGTCTAGGTGCCCTACCTGCAACCCCAGCTCTTCACATAGAACAGACGTAGCAACCAATTACATCAATGCTTACACAGTTCAGACCAGAATCCCTCGATTGACCCTAATCGACATAACTTTCTGTGTAGTAAAGAGACGTGTATGTGCAGACACAGGTTCTTCACATTCAATTGCTGGGGAAAGGATGTACCAGGTATTTAAGGATAAGGGACTCCTCTTCCAGGAAACCACATTAGCAGTGAGTTTGGCACAGGATCAACAGATCACAGGTGAGGCCCTCACAACACAAGTGATGGTAATTTAGGGGAGATCAGTCTTGACCAAATTCTCGTAATTCTCCCAAAGGCAAAGGGAAATAGAACTCTTCTGGGAACAGATATCCTTAGTTCTGCTGGTTTGGTTCTAGATGTGAAGAATACTTGTTGATACTTCTGGGACAATCCTACCCACAAGTACCCATTTGGTAAAGAATTGGACACCCCGTCCATAGCTGAGAAGATGTCCAGCAACACCTGCCAATTAAGAGAAAGGGAAGGTGAAAATTTGACCTCTGCCCAGAAGGAGAAACTTAACCTCCTGTTGGAATCCTTTCAAAATGTCTTCGAACCAGGGGGAGCAGCCAAAAATATCTTTGAGCACCACATTAACACGGGAAATAGTCCTCCTATCTCTCTACGAATTATTCCTCTTCGTAAACGTGGCCCTCCACAAAGGGTCCAACAGACTCCTGGTTCCTCGTCGGGACGCCATAGAAACCAGAGGGGGAGGATGTAACAAATGGTTATATTTATCATTTATTTATTGTAATGACTGCTAGATGGCACCACCAGACAGAGTACTTGGAAGTTTTCCCCCTGGTGGGAAAACTGGTAGTTGTATGAGTAAAACGGTGGATCTGCTGGTGTACGCATCGCGCGAGAAATCCTTCCCCACGTGTTCCTGTAATTTTATATACATTTTATTTATGATCCTAGAACTGTATAGCTGTGTATAAATGTACCTGTGTACAGTAAATAAACTGTATTTAGCCCTGAGGTGAATTAATCTCATCTATTGAGCTATCCATTCATCCCAGCGGGCTAAAATAGTAATTATTTCAGAATAAGTTTTTCAAAACTTTCAAGCGTGTATAAAATTAAAATAAAAACAAAATAATTTAAATTTGAAGAGGAATTTTATAACAAATATATTCAATAATTTAAATTTTAACATTCTACTGAAAACAATTTTCTTAGAAATTTTTCACAATACTTATGATATAACACTGTAATTAAAAATAGCTCAATGCAATTATTTTATTTTGACTGATACTAAGAATTTAATTTAAATTAATGCACGTTTTTAATTTTCTTTGTAGAACGTGTAATTTTAATGAAATTCTAACTACAAAAATTTTCTAGTTTCAGATATGTATTTTGTATTTCAGAATTTTAAATTTTAATTATGTTATGTCTGTCATTATAAAAATACGATTTTAAAATATTAGCAATGAAATTTGAATTTCATGGAATTACAGATAATTTAAATATATTATATTTTGAATTGAAATATTAGAATAAAAGTTTAAAATAACTTTGAAAAAGTTAATTGGTTTTATTTTTACAATAATAAGTGAAACCAAAGATGTTTTCAGCCCTTTACTTTTAAATACATAAAATTTAGAATAAACAGAAAACTCTTTGGAAATATAAATATTATTGAAGATAAAAGAAACTATATCTATATACTTAAGGCTGTTATAGCACTTTGAGGAGCAAAATAGTGTGTATAAATAATAAAATACACATATGGACAAAAAAAATTAGCGCATCAAGAAAGAGTCGTCAAAATGAAACGAAATTTTACATACGTAATAACTACTTTGATATAAGTAAATGATTAGAAAATAGAGAAAAAAGGATCAATTATTTCAGAGAAAAAAGCAAAAGAACGGAGGATTTAATACCCTGTTGAACCCCCTCTATAGCGCGAATGCACAATGCATTATGATCGAACATTGAGCCATACAAGTTCTGTATGATGGCTTGAGACATTTCGTTCCATATTTGCTGTAACATTGCCTCTAAATCGTT
>BMAV01002701.1:213093-250237 GCA_019973955.1 Trichonephila inaurata madagascariensis
TTTTCATATGAAATATCTGAATAAGTGCAGGATAATTTCTTTATAAGATTTTACTCCTAATTAATATGAAATATAAAACAAAATATACAAGACAGCAATTGAATCTTTTTTTTTATGATTTAACTGAATCATTTACGAAGTTTTCAACTGAATAAAAAATAATTTATTGGTCTGATAAACCATTTTGAGTGTTTTAAAATCCTTTGAAACAATATAATTTCACAAAATTATACTCTATTTAAAAAGAAATAATGAATAATCAACACCATTTAAAATTAAATAAATAAATATCCGTATAATAAAATAATTTTTAAAAGTCGAGTAATTCGTGAACTATGTTCTAAACACATGCAGTATTTTAAGGTAAGACAAATGAAACGACAATAATCTCATAAATGTTAGAAATATAGAAAACAAATTGTTTGGATAAGATAACTCTGGTTTATCCGCTAGCTCATATTAAAAAAAATTGAGAAATAATTCACTTTTATAAGTACGAGCATTAGATTAATTCATGCATTAATACATGAATAAATATCTGTGAAAAGATATACAATTTTGAAAAAACTCATTTTACTTTGAAATATCATTGTAAACACATGTGACATTTTATGATAACTGAAATGATCAGAAAAGGTTTTCAAAATATCAAATGAGGTACATTAAAAAGGAAACTAGTTATTTAACTAAAAAATTATCGAATAACATTTCGAAAAAAAAACTTACTGGTGAAATGATTCCCTTTTATAAGATTCAGGGAAGTATATAAAATATGCATAGAACAAGAAACATTTTTGATTAAGGGCCAAGAAAGAGAAAAATTTAGTTAATTTAGAGAGCATATATTAATTTTTTTTATTCTGTTCACAGAAAAATATGGTGTCTTTCGAGAAATTCTAGAAATATTGAATATTTACGTGTATAATTAACAAAGGTTTATTGGAAAAAGATAAAAAAAAAAGAGTAATTAATTGAATGCAGCAACTCAAGTAAAGTTGGAAGTTTCCTTTGGCCGTCAGAATTTTCAATTGGATGTGGAAAAATCGATTGTACGTAGAAATCTGTTATTGTAACGGCTTTAATGAAAAAAGAAATGATGTTGGGGTTTGACTTAAAGGTACTTATTTTTAATTACTGGGAAATAATAAAAATAGTTTTAATCTCATTAGAAAGATAAAACGTGTGGTTTCTTTCCACTTTTTTCTTCGTTTATCAGGAGGATAGGATATTCATAAATAATTAGGAGTTTTATGAAACATTGAACTGGACTTTTAATTAAAGGACGTTTTATTCAAAACCCAAATTACGGTGTCATGCTATAATTTACAGGATTTTTTCTTTAAAATTTAGTGCTTATATGTGATCAATAAAATATGGGGGGAAGATGTTTTCCTCTTAACTTTCGAAGGATAGGCGGGTTTATGATGAAACTAACCATTAATTATATCTTTTTTCTCATACATAAAAGTCAAAGGATTTGAATTAAAATGCAACAGGAGAGGATCTTTTACTTCTAAATGAGATTAATAGAGGGCAGTACTGCAAAATTAAACGTTTTGAATCCATCCACATTAAAACGATATTTTAACGTTAAGAAGCTATATACGTAGGAAATCCAGAAAGTAAGTTTCGTGTAAAATTTTAAAAAAAGAAGGAATCAATAATTTGTAGCTAATTATTATTAAATAATGAGTTACGAGATGCTCAGACTTTTTTCGGCATAGAACATCATTATTTATGCATGTATCGTATCGGGACACGATGGTTTGTTTGCCCTCGTCAGAGAATGATGCAACATGCGATTGAATCCATTGGGAAATGACGGATCTGACCTCGTTATCCTCCCGGAATTGTTTTCCAGCAAAAAGGACTTTAACATCTTTAATACTCCATCTATGGATCTGGTCTGTCAGAGGAGTGTTAAAATACTTCTCATCTACGATATCGTGCACATTTTCACGTCTTGTTGTTGTTGTTACTAATGGCACCTGATCGGCAAAGGTCAGATCAAGGCCCACGAAATTCATCATGGCATCACTGCAACAGTGACGCCTGTCGTTAGCAGTAGCTTTGAGCACCATAAAGGTGACAGAACGATTTAGCTCGGTTTCACCCCAATTTAAAGGGAGAACACCCTGGGGGATCAGGGGCCTCCCACCTCTCTTCCCCTTCCATCAACCTCACGAGAGGACTTGCGGCTCGATGGCTATTTAAAGTACCCTCATGCCGGGAAGGCACTATACATTTACAAACATCCATGTCTTCTCCGGGATTCAAACCCAGTCACAACAGCACAGCAGTCAGCATCGTTAACCACTATACCGGATGGGCGACTTTTCACGTCTTTTATTGAGTTACCACACCCACCTTCTAAGCATGGAATCACTTATCGTACTGGATTCGTATCCTTTCCAAATTTGCCTGTACTTTGGTGTTTCTCTCATTGAGAATCTGGGTGATCAAACTTATCTCGCGTGGGGTGATATGCTCGAGTATCAAAGAAGATTTGTATAAGTGAGTCCTCTGAAAATGCTTTTCCTGGCTTGCCAATTACTCAGCAGGGAGCACACGCATGCTTGAATTAACGCACTCGGCATTTTCTCTTCGAAAATGCAAAATATAACTTACTTTCTGTAGTACCCTAGTATTTTAAACTTTTAAGAAGCCGGTGTGAGTGTGAAAAATATAAAAATTACAGAAAGAAAACATCTAGGAAACTTTACACTTGTGTTCTTGAATAACATTAAAATATTCTTTATTCCTTGAAAATTGGGACAAAACATTTAGATTTATAACGTTTCTTTTTTGTTTTATAGGGAAACCAGCTACCTCACTTCGAATATACAGTAGAACCTGTTTTTGTGCGGTCTTTTTTTTGTGCGATTTTATTTTTGTGCAATTTTTTATGTGCGATCTTTTTTTATGCGGTGTATGAAATTCAATGGCTTTGCGCCACTATAATGTTTTATATCAACTTACCAGTGGCGTAACGGAGAATGTTAAGACCCCACCCAATGTCAGATTTTACCTTTAATATTTTATAAATTGGGTAAATATGTATTTAGCGTAATTGGAGGCTCGCGCCGCCCCCCCCCCCCCCCCCCCCGTGATGAGAGGGTGTGCGTTGCGCTACTGAAATGTAGACACTTCAAGACGCTCTGTTCATTTGTTATAAACAGTGTCCCGACAATGCGCATTCAGTTGCTTTCTCTCAATGCTCCAGCAGCCCGTACTTAATTGAAGACGACACTTTCAGAGACATTGACATTATGAATAATCTTATAGATTAGGAAGACGGACAAGAAGAACCGGATTCTTTAAGAGTGGATAAAAATATGCAGGGATCTAGCTTTCCAACAAATTGGAAAATAATTTTTTTTAAAATAGATACCAATTAAGAAAGGCGTATAAAATTCCAAAAAGGGCTTCAATCAGGTATATCTGATTATCGTGACATTTACAATAAAAACTGACCACGTGACCTTCGTCACAAAAAATTATCTCTTGCTTTACGTTGCCAAAAAACAAATCAACTGAAATTGGACCTTCAAGTGACGAAAGTGATTTTGAACCTATTCATTACAGGACTTTGGATTATGATGAGTAGCAATGAATTATGTATACGCATTTTGAAAACTTAACCATGTATACAATGAGAAACTATATATTTTAAAAATGTTTCCATGTGTAATATTTAATTATTTATTTGGTTATGGAAGAACTCTTACATAAATTTCGTAAATAATTGGCATATTTTATAAATGCGACTTTTTTTATGTGGTCTCTATTCACCGCATAAAAAAATTCTGTGGTATTTACACGAATTAGTTTGTTTCATGTATGAATTTATGAAATTTTTGAATATTATTTTGTGCGTTTATTTTTAAGCAGTCCCTATCTAACTCACAAAAACAGTTTCAACTGTAATAGTTTCTATCCTTGCCCACGTGGACAACACACATACACTCGAATACACACTCATACACGATGCTTTTTCCTGGGTATTTTTGGAGCAAGGGAATGTATGAGGATGGTGGGAGGGGTTGTAAAAGATAGAGGGACAATTTTTAATGTTACAGTATATAAAATGTATCAATGAATATAAAACCTGAATACACATTTTCTCAGAATAAATGCGCAATTCTCTCGTTAAAGGCCCTGAAATTTTTCATTCTCTCCTCAACTTCTTTCAAAGATTTACTTTCAATTTATTTATGTTTTTTTTTTGTTACTAGGCACTACATATTATTTTTATATTTACATCATTTATCTCTTGTAGCTGATACCGCATGAAATTTATTGATTTATACTACATTTTCCTTTTACTTTGTTTTATTATATTACTCTTTTATACAATTTATGAAGTTATTGCAAAGTTAATCATTATAATAAATTTAATTTATAATTACTACTGTATGTAAATAACCAAATTAATAACTGTGTTAAAAAAATTTTATTAACAGATTATTTTTTTCATAAATTGCAATTGGGTTAAATAATTGTTTATATTGTCATCAAATTTCATATGCAAGGTTTATTTGACTAAAATATGTAACAGCTATTTATACAGATTTGAGTAATCAAGTTACCCAAAGCATTTTGAGTGATCTCATCTTTCAGTGTTGTAGATGGTTTCGTTATATGGAATCATTCACTCAGACTCCTAGATTTTTCTTCAATTCATATAACGGGTTCCCGTATTCCAACTAATCATAAAGGGGGAAATATTTTAATGAATTGTTTGATTTTTGAAAACCACTTTCTGTGAAGGAGCCATGATGCATGTAAATTAGCCTCACTATTTAAAGTTAAGGGAAACGAGTTATTGCGGGGATGAAATTAGTCTCGAAATGTTAATGTTAATTCGCAGTATATTTGCTAGACCGGCTGGTTGGCGTAGTTGGTTTATCACTGGCCTTTTGTACCTAAGGTTATGAGTTCGACACCGGCCCAAGTCAGTGGATTTTCCTGATGCAGAAAATCAACAGCGACCGTGATTATGCGGCATGTAAAAAATCCCTTGGAGTGCCCGTTTGGCTAAGGTGCCCTCGGCAAAATTAAATTCATTCATTCAATTTTACATCGTCAGAGCACAGGTGCCTCCTTCTGGGGAGGAAACTTGCGGCAATTGGTATCGCCTATACGCGGTGCCAAAATAAAAAAGTGATATTAGCTCCTGGGGAATGAACTAGGTCTGCAAAGATAAAAAAAAATACCAATACGCAACTCCCATTAAAAAAACTATATCTGTTAGAGATAATTTGTAGAATATCAAAGTACCTTGGTAATGCATTCGAAGTCTTATTATCATTATTTGAAGTTCTGCAATTTTTCTGATCCAGTGAGTCTACTCGGCTTCATTTTATTTTTTCATGATAAGTAAAATGTACTATTATTAATTAGGCCTAGCTCGTTTCCATCAGAAAATTGCAATCATATTAAATTTTGAATTAACATAAATAAAAGTTGTTGAGATTTTTTTAAATATGTTTTTTTAATATGTCCTTCTGAAATGTAACAAATCACATATTTTTAAATGCCGAATGTACTTCAAGTCAAAACGTAAATTTAACTATTAAACCTTAATAGCCCTATTTAAATTTGAGAATAAAGACCTTAAAAATCATCATTTGAATATTAAAGTATACTTATGGTTTAAAATATCACATATTGAATAAATCCATTTTCGAGACAGTTAAAAAGTAAACAAAGATTTTTAGAATGCTTTGAAGATTAAGAAAATATCTCTTTAAAATTGTGTCACTAGGATTTCAGTAAATGAAAATCTATATTTTCTCTTGAGATAGGATTACTGTTGCATAAATACTGCATCTACATTAGTTTGAAATTAATTCTTGTCAAAGAAAATATATTGAAGAAATAAAATATGAAATGAGAGAGGATAAAATTTAGCGTTGCTTAGTTGCGAAAATAAATAAAAGCTTATTGTATTATAAATAAACATTTCATTCGAAAATATTTAATTTAATGTTTGTTAATTTCTTGTTTAATTTCTGCATGTTTTCTGTGAAAAATGTGTTTTAAACATTTTCTGTGAGATCTCAGAATTTAGTTATAGAGTGATTTTTTACAGTAGTTTCTCTATGAAATTTCAATTTAAATATATCTCAATCCATTTATATTTCTGAAAAAATTACTAATAAATATTTCAGAAAATGTAGGCAAATATTGTAAGTTGTAACTGTTTAAGTGAACATTGAAAAATAATGATGGAATAGATACGCTGATGTATACATAAAAAATTGAAATTGGAATTTGTTAAATCTTTTCAAAGAATTCATAATTTTTGAGGCTGGCTTCATCTAATGTTAAGAAACAGTATTCAGAGATTTTTTAATAGCTGGTTTGGACAAATTTTAGGAAAATGGTAAATGCAGACTATGATTGTGGAACATTTGGGTTCTAAGATATTTACTTCCATACTCAAAAACTTTAAGAATTTTTTTTGAATAACTACTATAAAAGTATTCGAAAGAAATTAAACCTTTAAAAAAATGATTCTATTTTGAAGTGTTTCCTTCTTGAAAGTTTGATGTAAATGTTTCTGCCATTTTTGATTTTAAAAGTATTTTTATTCTTTATTCAAGATGATAATACTAGGAAATGAAAGATTACTGAAGAAAATATGTTTGATTATTATTGCATCAGAGATTGCAAACTTCATGAGTTTCATACTAGGGGTTTTGAAAAAGTTTGATAATTTATTTTTAAATAAAAGTTTGAATGTTCATAGCTTTACAACAACAATAATACTGTCTAATGATTTAAATATGAATAACAGTTTTGTTTTTATAGATTATATTAATCAGCCAAATTTTATAAAGTTTTAAATATTTTAATTACAAATTGTTGCAAAATACGTTAAGAGAAGGCAGATATTAGCTTTCCATAATCAAGTTTTATGATTCTGAAATCTGAAACTTATTTGCACAGGAGATCTAATGCCAAGTTATAAATTGCTTTTTGAGATCTTTAATGTATAAATAAAAATATTAGAGTTTAACGCGTGGTTCAAAAATAGATGTTTAGCAATTTTCTTAGAATTCCAATAAGCATGCGTGAACTTCAAGTTTTTCTTCTGTGTGTGAAAAGGACAACAGAGCTTTTTGAAAAGTTCACGCTTTGATTTTCAATTTCCCGATTTTCTATTTTCTAGCTGCTAAAAGTTTCTTTTACAAAATTTTCAATCTTCTGCAGCTAATTGCTTTCAACGTCATATACGGTGTTTTAGCAAATATATTGACATTGGTTTTGATATGTCACGTGGTGTCAATAAGCGTATTCCTATTGGAAGTCTCTAAGCGTCGCAAGAGAATAAGATTATATTAGTAGAGAATTGTAGAGAATAAGATATATTAATTTCATCACATGGAAAATCATTCTTGAAAAATACAAATCATCTTCAATTCTTAATATTTTGTGGGTTTACAGTAATACCTGGAATTTACGCGCTAAGTGGGACTGAGTGTTAACTGCGTAGGTCGCGGTATATTTTCGCAACTAAATTATTTTCAATTGAAAGAAACGAAAGAAAATAATGTTGAATATAAAATCGGTAATAACTCAAAAACAAAATCGCAAGCTGAAGTTGTTTTGATGTAAAAAACTTGATAAAATCTAACAAAACAGCTGTCTCAAAGATTTTTTCTTTCTCTAAAAAATTTCCTCGTAGCAGCATGCTATTAATTTTTCTATTCCTTGTTTTATTGAAAAAAAATACGATCTTCGTTGGAGTCTATTTCTTAAAATTTGTAACCCCTTCGCATTTAAACTGAGGCCTTCTATCAAATTCTTGTCATTCGATCTTCTCATTAAACTGCTTTTTAAGAATGAAGTTCTTCAATGTGTGTGTATTGCTCTTTCTCATGCATTTCTATGAGCTTACCAATTGTCAGCCCTTGAACGTCATCATTATCCGCTTCTAAAATTCTGTCTGGTAACATTGACAATTTCTTCAATCACATTACCAGAGTTTCATTGATGAAAAAAAACCCATAATCTCGACGAGATTTGAGAATCGCGTAACTTCAGGTCCGCATAAGTTGAGGTAGCATTGTATTTTGATTGCAAATGAACTCATAGGACTATTTCCTCAAGAACTCTTTCAATATTTAGTACTTTTAATATTACAAAATTGAGCCTGTTAATTCCCATGCATTGATGGACAGAGAAGAGATAGTGTATAAATCCAGACTGATGGGGATAGAGACATTGCTTTCTTCAAAACATACGTTAATTTTGTTTTGAATGATAAATCTGGATCATATTGGCGTGATTGAAGAGAAATTAATGAATTATGATGGTTTTTCTTAGTCATGAATAAGTAGGAAGTAAACAGTACTCTTTTTTGTTAAACTGAACTATAGAGCATAACAATATAAGTATGAAATGATTATTAACTTAATATTCCTATTAAGTTTTATATTTGAATATCCGATAGGTGAGATCATTGTTGCTTGGGATTATTTTATTTCTTTAACCACCAACGTATATAAACGTCTCGCTGAAACAATGCGTTAAGTATCGCACGTAGATATACGTCTTTACGAAATTGATTCTTTTCTTTGCGCAGGTATCAGTTAAACCATTCAGAAGATTTTAAAATGCAGAAAAATGAACTTAACTGATTTGTCGAAAGATTTACTTATTTCAGAGAAACATTTTCTTATCTGTGGGTTTTATTTTCCTTAAAAAATACTGTTTACGCGGCTCCTAAGTGAAAAACGAAGGCACTGGGGAGCGAATCGTGTAACTTTTAATCGGCACATTTAAGGTTTTTCTGTTACATCTAGGAAAATGTCGAATTCTTAAGCATGTTTGTAATACGGCATAAACTGGCTTAGAATGTTATTCTGCCCTTTCCCTTGCAAAGAAAAATATTAATTTTAATAAGAGTTAGAAGTATTCTACATATAGTGCTTTACTTTTTATTTCTCAGCTGAGGAGGGTTAAAAGAGGCTCCAATTCCTAGACTGGTGGACTGCCATTACATTTTGTTCTCCAACGTAGTTTTATCTATTGGGTTTTTATGATTATTTTCTCGCGGAAGTGAAACTTGAATGCGTTTAACTGCGTAAAATTCATTAATGATGTGGATTTCTTTAAAGCAAGACTAATATAAGTATTTACTCTTAGTTCTAAAATGTATTATTGTAGCTTGATCTCTCTCATTAAGAACAAGATGTTTAGCTATGGCAAATTTTTTGTAAATTTGTTCAATAAGTCTCATTATAGTTCAATAAAATTGGTATGAATATCTATAACGCAAAATGAAGTAAATTACTTCGTAAATTAGTTAAAATTTATCTTCGTAACAAAAATTAATCAACTTCTAAAATACGAAATGATTCAACTATGGAATTTAATTTATTTGCAAAACAATAACAAATAACCTAATTTATGTTTAAAACTTCATTCGAATCATATTGTTTCGATAAATATTCGAAGAAAATCGTTTGGGTGACATATACTAAATTATCTTCGCCAAAGCGATTCATTACGTATTTGCCGCATCTTTAACAACGCATGAGGAATTTGTCTAACATATTTTAAAACTAGTATTTGTCTCCTAAAAATTCCATTACATGTGATTTTTAATTATTTAAGTGATTATTTTCCCAGTTATTGGAGTGAATTGCTAGAAATTTGGATTTAAGGATTATAAGATATAAAGAATCCAAAAGTATACACATTTTGTAATGGTTCAATTCACTTTGTCTAAGTATATTTAATGCAATTTTTTTTCATGATAGTATTGCTTTCATTGCTTTTTTTTAACTGAAAACATATCATCTATTTAATGCAGAACAATTTGAAAACATTTTTTAAGGAATTGGGAGGGGGGGGGCCCCGCGTCCAGTTGTTTGAAACATTACTTGTTCTTTAAGCCAGCCCCATACCTAAACATTCTCCTTTAGAAGTTTACAAAATGTTTGATTGATACTACTTTTAAGCTAAAGAATCAAAAGTAAAGATCAATAAATTAACTGTACATGAATATTGTAGATTTTATACGACCTCAAATTTCTAGAAAATAGCCCCTTCTGATAAAGAACTTTTGCCGTTGCAGTCTGTCGTGCAATTTATTCTTGATGATTTTAATGTGAGGCTTCTCTCCCACTTCACTTTAAATTCACCCGAAGTAATCAAAGAATAAAAACGACTAACAATTTTTTCAAGACATGAAGCAAACAGATCAAAAAGATGTATCAAAATGTGAATAAATATTGCAACTTGGGTACTACTTGCTAAGACAATATTAAAGAAAATATTACTTCAACATATATTGCAGTTGAAAGGAATTCGGTTTTGAGGAACAGAACGCTTTACGTAACCATTCATTAACTCTATCAAAAAAAGGTCAGTGATTTCAATCACAATTTGAACTGAAACAATCATTTTGAGATCCGAGATGAATTCAACATCCTGTCTGGAAGTTCCTTTGAATTTCATAAATTTTGGATTTGCCTCGTCATTTTTGCATTTTATGATAGGTTGAGCTAATATTGTGGTTTTGTAGTGTTTTCTTCATCCATCATCGCAAATATAAGGAGAAAAAGCATCTTATTAGTAGTTACAGGAGTAATAATACGTTAAGAAAGAACTTTTAGTAGATTTTAAAAAGACTTTTAGCATATTTTGAACTCTAAAAAATTATGTTTCTGAACCCTTTTCTGTTACTTGTGCAATTGGACTTCCGAAACAGTTTTCAAATCTGTTAGAGGAGTGTTCCAGAATAAAGCTAATTTAAATTTAATGCGTTTCGTTGAATATTTCTCATTATCATACTTTCATAAAACTCTTAAATATGCATATGTTCACTAAGTTATACATTCAGCATATAATTGTAAGACTAATTTGCCATTCAAATTTCTGAGAGAAGTACATAAAAGGCCTCATATAACAAAAGTAATGAAGAAAAATAACTGTTTTACAACAATACGTTTTACAAATAATACATAAAAAAATATTAATGGGAAAAAGGGGATAGTCTTAGGTTTAATATTATTAAAGATTAAGTTGAAAATAGTAATATTCATTCACATACTGGAGGACGAAAATTTTAAATACCTAACACATTTCTACAGATTTTTCAAAAACTCTACTGAACCAGTTCAAGTGAAATTTAGTACATATATATTTAAAAGTATTACTGAAGTGATAGCAAAAATTATTATAGCTCATGATTATTACTCATGCTTATGAAATCATTAAAGTCCAAATAATGATGTATAGCCAGATTAAACTTGTGAAGAGTTTAATATAACATACAATCGACAGTAAAAATATATGCGATATTCTCATCGCAAACTCATGTTGCTTAAGTGGCTGTTTATGCGGACTTGGAGACTTGGATATATATTTTATTATTATTATTATATAAAGGAGAAAACACTGACTCATTAACTAAATGAAAACTCAAAAACTATTTGAGCGCAGACTTGAAATTTAGTTAGCATGTTTCTTGTGGTAAGCAGAGATCAACTGAAAACAAGTTTGTGAAAATCAGCTCCAAGAAGGGTTGCGGGGGTTACAAGGGCAGTATTAATTAAAAAAAAATTTCCCGCACGCACGTTTTTCATTTATTAGATCTTCATACTTTAATTTTTTGACAAGTATGTTTATTTCATTGAGTAGACATCTGACTTTCGTGGAAAACCCCTCGGGCACGGTATGGGGTAGTAAAAGATAAGTTTACTTCTATTTTCGACACATTCAAGTCCTTTCCTGTTACTATGCACAGAAGTGTGTTTTTCAATGCTTAAAGCTAGGACTTAATAACATAAAACCAGTCATACAACGTCGTGAACTACCCAGCGAAGCGGGTTTTTATAATGGAAAGTATATATATGTCTTCTGCTCCTTGAAATCTATACTTTAATTAAGGGGGGTTAGATTGAGCAGCACTGGCTTACGGGAAACAAACTTTCAATGTTAAATCATAATTTTTATCCCTCCCTCCAATAACAATGTATAGAATGCAACAATAATGTATTTAGACGCTAAAACTTTAATACGGCTTTTGTGATGAATTGTACAAAAAAGTATTAAATTTTGTATATGTTTCTTTTAATTAACATATGTTTTTACTTTTCGTTTCTTTGATTTTTATTTTTATGTATATAAATATATATTGATGTTATTTTTATTTATTTTTTTATTAAGTAATATATTACTTTTAAATAATAGTCATAAATATTATGTTATTTTTCATTTCTAATTTTTAAATTGGAAACAGATTGCAAAATCATTTTAATTAAATTAAAATAAATATAATATTATATAATCTAGAAAACAGAATTTAAACTGTCAATTTCTATTAAATCTTAAATCTTCCTTTGAAAAACTTTGCTCTGCAAGTCAAGCCCTTGGGAGTCACTAACAATTGTTACACTTATTCTTAGTTTAGTATCGATAAATTATGAAATACCTTGTGTGCAGCTCTCATACGTTTATAAACATATTATATCAGGTTAAAAATGTAATTTATTTTTTATTATGTCAGAATGTATTGTTTTGTTTCCTTTCTATAAATTAATAATTTTTTTAAATAATCATTTATATTCGATTTTTTTATATTGCTGTCACCCCCCAAGAAGGTCATCCCGCCACCCAAAGAGGGCGCACCCCACGGTTTCAGAACCACTGCCCTAAGTTTATTTAATTA
Source organism: Trichonephila inaurata madagascariensis (assembly GCA_019973955.1). NCBI lineage: Eukaryota > Metazoa > Arthropoda > Arachnida > Araneae > Nephilidae > Trichonephila > Trichonephila inaurata. The sequence goes on from BMAV01002701.1 coordinate 225,782, forward strand.
CTAAAAAAACAATTTCCTTAATATTTTTCATTTATATTTATCTTCCTAATCTATAAATACAGTCGGACCTCTATGTAAGGAAGTCGTTAAATCCCGGAAAAAAGTTCGTTGTGTGGAAAATTCATTATATAGAAGTTCATCTTTCGATATACTTTATAAACCCCATAAAACAAATTATCAATTCATAAACACTATAGATTAAAAAAATAATGATTCACAGTTTTTAAAAGTTATAATATATGTTTGTTTTTTTAAATCTTACCCATCACAAAAAAGAAAAACTGCAAGAAAATCAAGAAAAAAGAATGTCGAAGAATTCACTGTATTTTCAGTATGAAGAAAATAATTTTATACTAAAATTAATGAGTTTTAAAGACATTTTGTAACTTAAGGCGTACAAATAATATAAAGCATACATTATTTTATAATTAGAACATGGGGACATGCGACAACACTGAGGGTGAAAGATGACATTAAAGATGTTTCTAATGAACTGGGCTATGGGGGTCACAGGTGGCACTTGGATGAAACGTCCAGAACTCAATTGCTCTTGCCCAGTTAAGGCGACACAGTACGATTCAATTGACAAAAATCGGTCAAAAAATCAAATCTAATTTTTCTAGCCTAAATTATTCTTTATATACTTTTCTATAATCTCAAAAGATTTAGAAACTCTAAACATAAAAACTTAGAATTATGATAGATTTTACATTCATTTTTATTCACATCCCTATGGCAAATCAAAACTTTAAACTTACATATTTCAGAAAGGTAAAATAACTAGTTTGTCTTCATTTAAAATGCTAAGGCTTTTTTTCTATGGTGTCTAATGCTTTGAATATTTTTTTTACCTATTGTTAATTGTATATGTAACAAAAGTTAGTATGCATTTTTGAATCAAAGCAATACTTATTTTTTAAAAAAATAATTAAATTTAGAATTTGCAAATTTTTTAAGGAATTTTCTATAAGGATTTATAAAACGAAGTATGGTACAAATACCAATCGTGTTATCGCAAAACCCATACCAACTTGTGTTATTCATAGTTGGACGTACTTGTAAATCAAATTTCATGCGTGTACGTAAATGTTTGTAGGAGGAGTAGCATTTTAAAATCACTTCACAAATTTTGTTTTTTCCTTAAAAAATTAAATGGCTCACTTTTTATGAAATTTTGAGCACAAAATCTGTTTAACATAGTATTCACACATAGGAGGCAGTCAAAAAAAAATTTGAAAATCCTTAAATTAAAAACTTTTGCTTAAATCGTACCATGTCCTCTTAAGATTTAAAAAAAGTAGTTCAAGGTTTATGATCAACACACACAAAATGTGTTAAAGAGAAAATAACTTGAAATGTTTTTCAGAAATAGTTTAAAAAAAGGGAGGACAAAAAAACTGAATCGCAAAAGAAAAAGTTTATTATATAAAAAATGCACTTCGCTATAAAGAGGTCATTCTACGATGAAAATCATGAAATGTTCTTGGTCGACGAAAAAGTTCGCTATATAGAAAAATTCGCAATATGGAGGTTCGTTATATAGAGGTTCGACTGTAATTAATCTTCTCCTTAAGGAAATTTACAAGAATAAATTGAATATGGAATTGACACTGAGGCAATCTTTAGTCGTATAAAGCAACAAGAAAATAAAGAATATTATATATAAATCCTATCTGCTCTCCGTCGTCTTTGAATGGAAATGAAATAAATTGATTCCGATGTCTGTTGGGAACGCGGTTTGTAATTCAATCCATGTCACACGCTGTCGCAATGTTTTATTCTCAATGCATGATCGTGAGGGCATTTCTACTGCAAAACGAAATTGATAAAACGAATTAGTAAAGAAGAAATACACAATCATTGTATTGTTTAAAATGATTCGTGTAATCTGATAGGATCAAATATATATATATATATATTTAGTTAAAAATAATCTCGCGCATATGCCTTCCTAGGAATGAAAAAAGATTAGAAGGATGTAACTTTATCTGTGTTACATAAGTTTATTTTACAATGAAATGATTCAAAGAGAAAATTGGAGGGGGAGGGGAGCTCTTTAATCTTTAGTTCATAATATCTTAAATTTTTTATTGAACTGAGATGAAATAAAAGAAATGACATTGTATGAATCAGCTAATATTCATTGTTACAATTTCCTTAACATTGGTCTTTTATTCATGTTTATTATATGACTGAGATCCCAGAACTTTAATTTAAAGAACTTACATTGATTTTGTTTTATTAGGGATGGATTATATTCATTTTTTGACATTTTTGGATATTTTTTGCTGTGAAACTAGATTTTAAACTGGTTTTTCTCCAAAATACAATCCTTGATTGAAATGTCACCTGTGGAACAGAATTAAAAAATATACGTAATTAAATTTCTAATTTTGAATAGCAAAAATTCATTTGTTTACAAAATTAAATCTTATGCGACCCTGTTTTTCAACCGATACCTACAAAGTGGCTGCGATATCGAAGTGTCCATGGTTGCAATCTCATAAAAAAAATATAAACTCTCTCGAATCATGATGTTCTGGTACCCTAGTGGTCATGGTCACGAACACTTGGCTAGGGCTTCCTGAGCTCGAGTGACACTGAAGACCCACCGTGTAGAGGGGCCTATCCAAATGTCGTTCTTGTTACTGGACCACAGTTAAAAATTTAGAGGTCCATCTCCAATAGCCCTCGTGTTACTTCGTTAACCCTTTAACCGAAGTGTCTGTATCCGTCTCGCGCTCAAACAGTGCGTTGGGTGCCTTGGACGTATATATACGTTGTGATAGCCTCCCTCCTGAGGAAGCCATCTATTCATCCACTCGACCTAAATTTGTAGGATTGATGACCCAAGCTAGCCATAATAAAAATCCAATCCATTATAATAATCAAAGACAATCTTACTATAGAGGGAAAATCTAGAATGATATATCGTATCTTAAAATCTTAAGTGATTAAGCGCCTGAAATCCTAACTTCTTAACTTTAAGTAAAGTTATCCTATGAATCCTAACTTCCTTAATTTATTTGAATAGCTGAAGCCCGTTCTATAATTACGCGTTAAGTTCAGATCCTTACCGTAACCGCACTGCATTCAGCAACTCAGCTTCCACTGAACCTCCACTGTATATCTACTAACTAATCTGCATATCAAGGTTTCTTCTCGAGAGGGATAGCTGTGAAATAATTCAATTGATGGCCCCAAATATTTCCCATGAGGATTACTGGAAAAACTCCGCCCCGTCATAACGTCCTTCCGAGAAATATGATTCTTTTCTTTGCGTTGCTATCAGTATAGTTATCCCGAATGGTGTAGAATGCTACAAAATGACCTTGGCAGTGTTTACGAAGAATTTACTTATTTCAGAGAAACATTTGCTTTTTTGTCCCTTTTCTTTCCCATCCAATACACTGCATATGAGGTCCTATATGAAAACCGGTGGCATAGGGGTGGTGCGAATAACGTAAAAGAAGCTAAAGGGTTAATAAACACTCGCTCACTCGTGGTGCCTCTGAAGACCCGTCGTAGAGAGGAGATAATTTTCATTAAATCTGTTGTCTTTAATACGTGTCCGTGGTTCAAAATTATTAAGTCCGTCGCCAATAGTCCACGCGTAGTTTTAAAATGCGATGTTAATATATAATAAATAAATTTGGGGATCACATTAATATAACGATAGTATTGTTTGAGGGTTGATTAAAATACACAAAAGAATTGCATCGGGTTAAAAAAATAACATTTATTTATATTTTAGTATGAAATTATCTGAAAATTCTCCCATATTTCATTCAAATTAATTTTGTTTTGAATGTAATTTTTATACGAAAATTCAGGAACAGGACGAAAACTGGATTGTAACTCTTTAAATGAGGGACTTTTTTTTAAAAAAAAAATACAGTGGGAGAGAGAAAATCGTTTAACACGAAACTGAGGGCACTGAAATATTTTTCCGTTTTTTAAAAGAATTCCATAATAAATGATTTTGAAAAAAAAAAACGCATACTTAACAAAAAAAATTAAATTTATTCGGGTAAATTTTATTTACATAGTGCTCTGGCTTGATTTCCATAATTTGCTCTATTTTTTTTAAAATTACTGGTTGATAATGTGGAATTTTCAATAGCAATCTTTACAGATTTCCCGTTTTCGTCTTCTGTTTTTGATCAACAGCGTTAAGAAGCTTCATCTTCATTTTAAGCGAAATAGAAATTTGCTTTCCTCCTGAGCTCTTTGCCATTGTGCTCATAATTTTTTTTTCTAAACTAGGAAGAAAAAAAAGTGAGCCCTTGATTCGTACTCGCATTGCGGTGTACTCGTCAGCGAATTCCAAAGTGAATTGATGAGATGTTTTTGCGTGTGGTTTCTAGGGGTGGAGGGTGAAAATAGAGGAGATAAATGAAATAGACTTGTCATATGGTATTCCGAGGAGGTTTCAAAGTCAAGTTAGCCTTATTTTTACAAAACATGTGAAACCATCTTTTTCATTTAACACGCTTCTTAAATCTCACCTGAGTGGTTGGTGTTTTCGGCATTTTGTTCATTCCCAAAAGGGAAATTTTGTCGTGTTAAATAACTTTTTCGTTTCGTGTTAAGAGAAGAAATACATGAAAATGCATAGTAGTTTGTCGGGATCGCTCATTTTTTTTCACTTTAAACGTATTTCACTGTACATCAAATACTAATGTTGTAGGTATGTATATGCGTGTGTATAGAGATAAAAGACAGAAAAGTGGAAAAAAGGATAGTAAAAAAATACGTAAAATGTACGTACTAACAGAAAAAAAGAAACTTTTAAGAGACCCTTGATTTTATTAAATATATTAAATAACCACGCGTATCAGAGAAATGTTACAAAATAAAGAGTCTAATAAATTTTTCACCAATAAATTTACATTTTTCTTATGAATCTATAAAATATAGCTTGAAATATAAAAATAAAATCATAAGTCCAAAATATGATATTCATTAGTTTGCCTTAATGGCTGTTTATCTCATAACTTTGAAGAGTATTTTGCAATTTAATGCTTCGTATAATGATTTTAAAAATGACACATTTTTCTTTTGAATTTTTCGTGTCAACACTAGACACTTTCGCTTTTGCATAGAATTATCGAAACTATATTTCCAAACATATAGCCAAGTCCGCTTTCTTTTATTGCTAGCGGCACTTTATGATTAAGTATATTAAGCTACATAGCTGGGTTCCTTCAAATGATTTATTTCAGATGCAAATGACTCCATGTATTTTTTTAACTCCTTGAATGTTGAATTGTTTTTTTCCATGAACCATAATCGCCTCAGAAAAATGAATTTTGAAATGAATATATATCTTTTGAAAAAAGTATTATGCATGCAGTAGCGGGCGTTTAAAATTACCTTCGAAGTTGCTAAGGATAATAAATAAGTAATTTCCTTATGAAAACATGAATGTAGATTATCTCCCTGAGGCTATCAGAATATTATAAAAATAACATTCTGATATGCTCAGGCTAAAATTTTAACTCATTATCTAAATTTTTAACACTTATTTTTCGCTTACAATATTTTCCCAATTATTAATAAATTTGACTCTACCATTTTGAAATTTCTTTCGCTGCAAAGTTCAATGCGTGAGTGTTTATTACCGTCGCACGTAAAGCAATACGAGGCTATTGGTGATAGACCTCGTCATTTTGAAACATAGTCAACGACACCTGAACCGGAACCCATTAGTCTAGCTTCTACACCACCTCAACGTAAGGAATTGGAGCCGCAACATATAAAACGTGTATCAGCCCCTCTACACGGTGGGTGTGTCCAAGGTAACCTAGTAGTCAAGATCACATGAACTCATGGCTGGAGTGTCATGGGTTCGAACCTAGTATATACGCTGAAGACCTGCCGTGTAGAGGGGACTGATGCAAGTTAAATCTGTTGAGGCTCAAACGTTATCCCATTCGTGTGGTGTAGAAGTTAGGAAAAGGGAGTGCTCGAAGGCCTCGTCGTTTTTTGACCATGGTTCAAAATTACGAGGTCCATCGGCAATAGCCCTCATGCAGCTTTATAGTGCTACGTTATTACAACGCTACCTAACTGTTTTTCTCCACCAATTTGCCATCATCTATGTTCAACATAAATTTTTAATTAAACATTGTATCTGAAAAATATCCATAAGAAGAAAAAACAAAATGTATGCATACAAGCACCCTGTTTACCAGTCTTACCTCTTCTATTTCCATGCAATACTTACCAGGCCATAAATATCTCCGAAGGAGACCACTGAGACTCCCTTAGAGTCCCTTTGAATTGATAACTAAATTCCTCCAAGATGGGACTGAGGCAGAAATGCTCCCAGAAAATCCGATAAACAAATATGCAATTCCAGCAACTTTCCTAGATAGTTTTCTGCCTATGTTTTAATTTTTTGTAGATGTGTGTTTTTCCGGTCTTTTAAGTCTAATAATGGAGTAAAATTGCCTGACTTGCAGCTTCTCATACATTATTAAACATTAATTCTTGAGATGTTTATGATAAGGTAATACTTCAAAATTTATATAATTCACCATGCCTTTGACTAATTTGAATAATTTAAATTCTACTTTTTATTAGATGTTTTGTAATTATTTGATTTAAATTAGATTTAACTTTTATCAGGTATATATATGTGCATGTAAATTTTTTTTTAAAATTCTTTCAATCAATATAAAATACAAGAAGAAAATCAGGTGCAAAAATGTGCATGTGAAATTTTTTTTAAATTTCTTTTAATCAATATAAAACACAAAAAAATTAACAATAAAATGTTGTAAGAGAATTAAAATATTCATTCAAAAATACCTGTCTCCATGATCATGAACTCTTAAATGACGTTGTCGAGTCTTGCGTTCGAGTCCTGATGCTACTAAGGACTCACAGTGTAAAAGAGCTGACACGCGTTAAATTTGTTAGGCCTGAAAGTCCTCGAGTTAGTGTGATATCGAAGTTAGGAGAATGAGAACCATGTGTCAGTTCGTGTGTTGTGTTCTTCACTTCACTGCGGTACAAAATTGCGAAGTCCGCCACTAGTAGTCCTGGTTTGGCCTTATAATTTGACTTTAATGAGCACTCTCTAAAAATATCTCGAATATTAAATGACTTATCCATATATTGCTATGGCACAATGTATTAATTAGTATATATGCATGATGCTTTTACGATTTAGTGTGCTAAAAAGCAGCATTTTTCTTTCTATTTTGGAAAAGTTATTTACATTAAAATAAAATAAAACAGAAAAAAAAATCTGTTTGACCTTTGTGCAGAATGAATAGTCAGGTAAAAGACGAATACATATAAAATTAAGAATTCAATACGATCTTAGGACTAAATTGTGGATTTGTGACATCGTACCAAACTTTTTCTTTTGCATTGGCTACGTAATGGATTTGTGTAGTGTTCTCTTGAAATTACATTGGAAATGAAACGTATATGTCAAATATTCTAGCAGTAACTGAATTATACTAAATGTAATTTAATAATAATAAAAAATAGAATAACGAGTGAATAAAAATATAGGGAAATAATATAAAATTCCAAATTTAAAATGTAGATTGTATCATAAAAATATCAACATCACAAAAAAATGTAGCTTTACAAAAGCTAAATAATAAATGAATCACTTAATCAGCAAATCAGTACGTCTTAAAATATTTTTTTAATATGCTAATAAACGTGATACATACAAATCTGGCCCAAGTCGGTGGATTTTCATGATGCAGGAAATCGATAGCGTACATGTCGTTTGATTATGTGGTATGTAAAAAAGATACCTTAAGTACCTGTTTGGCTTGAGTGCTCTCTTCAAAATTAAATTCCTAGAACAAGTTCGCCTTGTCAGAGCTCAGGTGCCTCCCTCTGGGGAGCAAACTGGGCGTTAAAATTACTTGTTGCAGTGGATGTTTTCTATATGGTACCGCACTAAAAAGTGATACGTGCTCTCGGGAAATGCTCTATGTATGCAATGGTAAAAATACCAATCCACAGGTTCATTGGGAAAAAAAAACGGAATTTTATATTTCAAGGAATGGATGCACTAAACAGATTTAGATTTTAATATTTTTCTATATGCTGGAGCTAAATGTATCATATAAAAATATTTGTAAGCATTTTATTTTTTTTTATAAAAAAAACATTGCACAGATCACAAAATTATGAAAGTTTTTATCTTTCATGTGTGGGGATTTATTTCAAAATGACTGAAGGTGGAACCAATTGTAATTGGGCACCAAAACAAATTTTAAAAAGGACGGATTCATAATTTTATTTTATTTTTATCGATATCATTTAGGTGGTTTTTATGTTATTTATTTAAAATACGAAGTAAGAGCAACAGTTTTTAAAAGATTACTTAAACTTATCGTATTGAAAAGAAAAAACAGTGTGTACCCAGATGGAGTGCTTGAAAGCGTGCTGATACAGCTTTTTTTAAAATCTTTTATAGTTAATCTTACAAAAATATTTAATATTGAAAACAGATATTTCAGACCTCATAGGTAAATTTATTTATGAGCTTGAAACCAGCCACAAATAGTACATGCGTAAATCATAATTTTCGAAAAATTTCTTAAATGTTCCATTTATTTGAAATAGAATTCCAATTACTCCAAAGTCTCAACTCTATGATTATGAATACTAATGCTGATCTCATTTAAATGGGGTTCAACATTTTATAATTAACTGTATTCATATGCAAAATAGACGAACTATGATATGTGAACTTATGATGAGATATGAAAATCACTCATTAAGGGCTGTGTATATTTTATTTCCAGATATAATGTTTGTGTTAACAATGTAATAAATGGTAATGAAATACAATATTCTTTCCTGTAATAAAGCTTTAAAATATTTTCCCATTTTATACATTGTACTCTCTAACTGACATTATTCAGTTCGAAATAGCTGAATAATAATTTGGAATATTTAATTAATATTTTAATTAAGAATTTTGAAAGAAAGTATTCATGAAGCAATATAAGCTTTTCAACATTATATAAAATGTATATTTAAAGCACATTATTTCATGCTATTCCGAATACAATCTAAGACAATATATACCTTCAAAGTTAGCGTAAAGTTAGCAATTAACCTCCAGTTTAGAAACTCAAATAAATTTTGTAACTTACGATTGAATAATTAAAAAAATATATCTTGCATTTCCTGACTGTATAAAATTTGCTGATTTTGGATTTCTGACGAAAACAGGAAATTCTTATGTGTCGACTCCTTTTGAAAAGAGAATTCCAAAAACGCTTTGTTGAAAGATGGCCCTGAAAGCGTGTTTATCAAAGCGTAAGCACAGCGGAAGATAGTGGCCTGTGGAAATTCGTAAGTTGCATCTTAAGTCATTCCACAAAAGCTCGCAAGAGTTTGTGATTATCATAAAGCTTCGAAAAAGAGGGAGATATTATTTTGAAACAGAAATATCACTTCCGGTATCGTAAATATTTCATTCTCCTCTTTAATGTTTTCCCTACGGTAAACATGGAAGTACATAATTCTATTTTTGCGAAGTTGGGAGAATGGAATCCTCCTGAAAAGAAATGTTATCGTCAAATGTTTATTCTGAAAAAGTCTTTATATTGATGTGTACTGAATTTTAAGAATTCTATTGTAAGAGTTCGTATTTTTAGCTTGCTAGTAAACATAAACCTAGTTCACGGTCAGCTCTTTTATTGAATAATGCTTCTTTTAATATTTAATCCAATAAAACGTATTCTCGTTACGATACATTTGAATTCTCTAAAGAAAGTTTTTGATCCTTCAGACATATAAATCAAACAGGTGTATTTCTTCAGTATTTTTATTTCCTCACAAAATTTCTTATTTTGATAAACGTAACTGAAATAAAAAAAATATTGCATGCATATATTATTATATTTAAAATTAAACAGAATATATTAATATATTAATTAAAAATTATAAATATATATAGCACTCGTATAAATTAAATAATATAGACACTATACGCGTTTTATCAATTGTAAAAATACTATATACATTTCATTTAAGAATAAATACCATACGAAAATACAAATTAAAAATTTAACTCTACTATAATAATTAAATATTTAACTATAATTTTTTTAACTGTAAAATCTGAATGGGCACTTACTGGAAAATTTTCTCCTATTAGGATTGTTTCACACACGCATATGAAAAACATGCATACATCTTTTATTCCATGGTATAAATACATCACGAAGTCTAATGTTCTTAAACATATGTATACATATCAAACAAATTGGTTATGGAAAGTTTGCATTTTGACAGTTATAAAGATTTAAAAACACTTTATATAACCAGTTAACTTTCCCTTTCAGAATTAACTTGGGATTGTTTTTTTTTCAAAGCTTTATTGAAAGCGCAACTACTTTGGAAATTTTAGTACATTAGGTGAGGTTAAAGTTAAAAGGTATTTTGATCTTTGGAGCGAGATAATAATTTTGCTAACAACTATTCCTCGCCAAGAACGAGACGTTTATCTACTACCTTAAGTAAATCAGGTCATCCAACCAGTTTAAATTTGGGTTCAATTCCTCTACTGTGGTGAGAAGCATCGTTATAAAAACCGGCGTCTCTGATCCAGCCTTTATTCTGGAGATTATACATTTGATTATTTCGAAATGGATATCTAAAATTGATCTTCTCCTCCTGCTTTAAGCTATCCGAATATTTTAAGAGGCAATTAAGTGATTATTTGAGTATGCAATTATTGTTGATATTTCGTATCATATCAATTATTCCTAATGTCATATCGCTTTTGTCTCACAAACTTTACGAATACAGAACCATCGGAATTTGTTAGTCAGACTGTATGGACTTTATTCATTGGAATCTCTCTTAATTTTAAACGAACTACAATTAAATGTTTCGTAAAATATATACTGCACGAAAACTACCATTACTCAGCAGTATTATTAGATTTTTTTTTTAATGTGTAATTGTATAGAAAAAAAATACATCTTTTGAACAACTTTTAACAAATATTCAGTCAGAAAAATACGCATGGGCTGTCTTTTTAAAGGATATTTTATTTACATAGAAATGTGAAAATGTGTTACTTATACAATAATATGTTTATTCGATATCATCCTACAGTAGCCGTGGTAGCCTAGTGGTCAAAGAATCAGATTGTGGCTGATTTGTCACGAGTTCGAGCCCGGTAACACTAAAGTCTCAACATGTAGGGGAGCGATGCACGCTAAATCTGTTGATAGCCCATTGGTGTGGTAGATAGGAAAGGAGGGGCCAGCTCAGGTGTCTTCCTCGTCCCTTCACCATGGTTCAAAATTATGAGGTCCGTCGTCAAAAGCCCTCGCGTAGCTGACCAGTGCGACATTGATATTCACTTACTCAATACATCCTACAAACAGGTTTACAAAATTTCCCTTTGTTGCTATGTTTGGAATAGATGGAATTATTTAAAATTAATGAAAGAAATTTATTTACAGTTAATATACATCAACACGTAAAATTGTCTAAGATTTTTGAAATTTCTAAAAACAAGTATTGAAATTCCAAAATAGCATTGTGCGATAAATAACATTAATATTAGGAATCAAACCATTTTTTGTACTATTTTCCAAAACATTATTTTAAAAATAATACATGAATTTTACCTGCGCTTACCATGCTACTATAATTAGTATTTATGATAAAAACCACTAAAGAATTATTCATATTAGAATAAGGATATTAACAAAATAATGCGTTACCTTTTAATTAAATACATTTAACCCTAAAAATAGAATTGAACCTACGAAATTTTCGAACTATGACAAGAATCTACTTGGTTTCAATAATCGCCTTAAGCTAAAGCTGATCTTACCACAAAGTTGATTTCTTGATTAATTTTTCAGGATATGAATTTTGCTGCGAATTAATTTTATATTGCATTAAATGAAATGTGATTTTTTGACTGATTTCCTCGAGATTAATTTAGGTGTAAATTTATAATCCATAACATCAAATACGAATATGAAATTTTATTGTAGATCGTAAGCCATCCATGAACGTTTCATCTGAATGTATATGTTTTGAATATTATATTTGATTGTATATCAATTCTCATGAATTTTGCCTTCGTCGCAGGAGAAATCTCACTAATTCCGCTGTTATTTCATTGCTTGTAATTTATTTACTTTATAAATATGAAGCATATATAAATTTTTAAATCATACCTATTTTGCACTTCAGATATTTTTGTCAAATGATATTCTTAATAAAATCGGTATTTTGAGTGTGTTTATTTGAATAAGTATGAAGAAATTTTAAGAGAACGAACATAAATCGTAGAATATGAAAACATATGTATGTATAGGATCTGTATTCAAAGTAATATTTAGACAAGAGTACAATTTATTATCCAGAAATAAATAGGCTCAAAATTATCAAATTTAATTTTGAAAAGTTATATCAAACTTAATCCAATTAATGAATATAAAAAAATGATTTAATCTGAAAATAATTTAAAATATTTTCTGTCTTAAATCATTAAAAAAAACTGTTTTTATAGTCGATTTTATTTATCTATGATTAAATTCATATAAAGTTAAATTTTTTTAAATATTATAGACTTAAGATTTTGATAATAATATATATTATATTATATTGTTTTTAGTAATTTTACATCCTCTAGAACTTTATAATAAAACAAGATTACTTTGCTCAAATAAAAAGAGGATTTAATCATATATTACAATTTATGTCATAAAAGTACAATATTCAAGTTTCAGTAGGTAAACATTTAAGAGAAAGACTAGAGAAGTCCCCTGATTAAGTTATGAAATTTTCCCTTGTATATAAGGATAATGTTGACAAAAGGATTATGTGCGTTCCAAAGAAAAATTGCGGTGATGCAAAGTGTATGATGCTATCCTAGCAAACAAAAAGAAAACTGCGGAGGTGAATATATGGCAGAAGGCGTTGATAGCTCTTAGCAGAATTGTTGTTATTCATCATAGAAATACTGTTGTGTAAGTAGCTAAGCGACAAATAACTCGTTACAAGTTATCTAACTTGTTAAGAACGCTTCAAATTGGATATCTTGTTGCTTTAACACTTGGAAATAAATATACATTTGATCCCATTAAATTTTAAGTCAATTTTAGCTGACAAAGAGTTTCCTTAGTTTTTATTTAACAAAAGTAATACAAAAAGAATTAAGTCAATTCCTACTTTGAATGGATGAATAGAAAGTATTTTATTACCATTGAAAATTTGAGTAAGATATATATATATATATAATGTCAGGCCCCAGGCCTGCTGGTAAAATGAGGAGGGCATCATTTCTATAATAACGTCTTTATTTTGCTTCAATCACATAAAATCCAACATGGCGGCCCTTTGGCGCGCAACCGAGTGGAGCGATAGACAACAGTCCGGCAAGGAGTCACCAGCTAAGCCATTTTCGAGTATGCGCTCTCCTTCGTCAGCGCTCGCTCCACCTTTAAATAGGCTTATTTACGCACAAATCCTTACGCGATGGTAAGGAGTTCGCTCTATTTTCATTTATTACTTACTTAATTTTGAAGCTAAACTTTTCAAACCTGACAATTCCCCCCCCCCCTCCGCTGAAGCCTGGCACAGCTAGGTTGGTCAATCCTGATTGGAAAGTCTCCAGAGGATAAAAATAATAATATTTCAATGACATCAAATTTTCCCAAATGAAATAAAAATCTTGAAGATATAATAATTGAGTAATAGAGTTAGCTGGTGAATCCTGGCATGTAAAATTATAGCAATATTGAATAACAAAATATCAAAAATTTGGTATACAGCATTGTGTTACATAGAATTGTTTTCTGAAAAATATCACACATCTAATACTTTCACTATGTGACTATAATAATAATAAGGTTAAGAAAAACAACATAAGATGAAGATATTCACATTAGACATCCAAAAATATAGTAGTGTTAAACAACGTAACATAAGATCAAGTGAAATTCACACTAAATGTTTATCAATAGTAAACAATATTGATAAAAGTGATAAATGTCGAAAAGTTACAAGTACATCAAAATGGTATTGAATGTTGGAATAATGAGTAAATAAATACATAGAAAGAATAAATATAGAGTAAATAACAACAAAATGAATTTAGGAGCTCCCAAAAAAGAAAAAATTACATAAATATATATATATATATATATATATATATATATATATATATATATAATATAACACAGAAATTTACCAGAATAAACACAACATCAACATTATATCAAAATATCACTAGAGATATAAAATGCAAATAAAAACAAATAAAAGTGTATTTCAGATATATCAAGTACAGGTAAAAGTTCAATCCATGTCCATTCTTTTTTTAATTTTTTTTGTCATAATATTTCACACAGTCCTTTCTTGGAAAAATCATAGTTCAATGTTCATCATTCAATCATTGTTTATCTCACAGTTCTTTGTTTATTATTATCATTTGAATCACTACTCAACCAACTTATTTCAAAAACACACAACCATAATAAAATCTTCAAAATATCGCATAATATTTTTAACTTTCAGAATATACTTCTATCACAAATAATCACAATTAAATTATTATAACATCATATATCATAAAATTGACCTCATCACAAACACCATGTTTTCATACAGTCCATAATAAAGTTATTTTTTTCAAAAATAGTCTTCAGTAATGTGTTCATTATGAATAAATATACAATACAAATTCAATTACATTCAGAAAATACTTCTATCACAAATAATCACAATGAAATTATTATAACATCATATATCATAAAATTGACCTCATCACACACCATGTTTTCATACAGTCAATAATTAAGTTATTTTTTCAAAAATAGTCTTCTCTCAATAATGTGTTCATTATGAAGATATATACAATACAAATTCAATTACATTAAATTTTGATTTTCATTATGTAAACAAGTCTTAAACTCAAATTTTAAAAGAAACTTTTATTATTTTTTTTCTAAATAACAATGCACTCCACCCCCAAAAAAATATTTCAGAAAACACTCTATAACATATATGTATCAGAATTTAGTATAATTGGAAATTGGATTTCGAATGAAAAGGTTTTAATCTTGTAGAATGAACAATATCTGTTAATTTTCCTGTATATTGATTTGGTTTATCTATGTCATAAGTAACATTTCAGAGTTTTTTGACAATTTTAAAAGGACCACTATAAGGACTTTGAAGTTTACTTGAATTAGGGTATGAGAGAAATTTTGATATAGGACTAAATCTCCAATTTTAAATTTTGCATCAACATAATGTTTATTATACCTTTGTTTATTTATCTTATGATATTTAATTATTCTGTTTACTGCAATTTGTCTTGCTTGTTGTATAGGTGAATAGTTTAATTTTACTTGATTAGGTAATGGCGAATCATATGGCAAAGTTCCAAACATTAAATATGCAGGTGGAAAGCCAGTAACATCATGTGGCGAGTTATTGTATTCATATGTAACTTGTTCTAATAATTTTTTCCAAGGAATTTTTGTAGTTTAATTAACTTTACATCTTAATTTTGTTACTAATGTCTGATTAACCCTTTCATTCTTTCTATTTCATTGTGGTCTATATGCTGAAGTTAGTAACTGTCTAATATTATGATGTCTTAAAAATTTCTTAAATTTGGAAGAAGTGAATGCAGCATTTCTATCACTTAACAGTTGTTTTGGGCATTGAATTGAAAAAATTTGTTTTAAGCAATTTGTATGTTTCAGAAGTGACACTTTTGATGGAAATGTCCAAGCATATCTAGTAGCATGGTCTAGAACAATATGAAGGTATTTCTTTTGTGAATTGTGATAATTATATCCTCCTACAGTGTCTAGAGACATCATTTGAAATGGTTCTTCTGCTACAGAAACTTCTAATAATCCATACTTTTTTGTGTAGATTTTTTATTCATTTGACATGTTTCAGAACATTTAACAAAATTTTTTCCAGTAGTAAATTGAGAAAATTAATTTTAACGTTTTTTCACACCTGGGTGACTAAATTGTTCATCTGCAGTTGTAATTAATTTTTCTCACAAAGCTAATGGTACTACAAATTTAATTAAATTCTTTTTCTTAACGATTAATACATCATTATATTTTTCATATTTTGGATCATTAATGTTCTCTGAATTTTGGTATTTAATAATTTCATCAGTATTTAAAAAATGACAAATGGGTGATGTATATTGACATACAGGGTTCCTCAACAACATGTCTGCTTCAACATTTAATTTACCTTTTATGTAAACTATCAAATATTCATACTGAGAAAATTTTAGACTCCACCGCGAAATAAACGTCCAGTTAAACGTTTTACACTCTTAAGCCATTGCAAAGCAGCATGATCATTATGTATTGTGAATTTGGATCCATGTAGGTAACAGTGAAATTTGTCTAAGGCTTCTATAATCGCTAAACACTCTTTTTCTGAAATTGTGTAATTTTTTTTAATGTATAAGTGATTCTTTCGAGAGTGATAAGCTATGGGGTAAAGTGTTCCATATGGGTGTTGTTGTTTCAAGACTACGCCTATTGAATCCTGGCTTGTGTCATAAAACACATGACATGGATATTGTGAGTTGTATAATTTAAGTATAGGTTTTGAGATTAAACAATTCTTTAATTTTTGATAAGCTTCTTGACATTCATGTGACCAATTCCAAACTGCATCTTTTTTAAGTAATTTATTTAATGGTACTCTAAGTTTTGCATAATCTTTAATAAATTTTTGATAAACTTTGAAGGAACTAAGAAATATTTGGAGTTCTTTTACATCTTTAGGTGGTACTAATTTTCTTTTTGTTTCAATATTTGGAATGCTTGGGAAATAATGACCTTGTGTTATTTCATATCCTAAAAATTGTATTTTACCTGTGCAAACTGACATTTTGATTTTTTAAGTTTAATGTTTTCTTTTTTACAAATTTGAAATATTATATCTAAATGAGTTAAATGTTCTTCGCAAGATTGAGAGAAAATTATAATATCATCAAAATAGTTTAAAGCAAAAGTTGACTGATATTTTTGTAAAATTTGTCTTATAGTGCTTTGGAAATCAGCTGGGGTATTTTTCCAGCCAAATGGAAACCTTAACCATTTATATCCAAAATTAGTTGTGAAATGCAGTTTCTCTGCGTCTTTTTCATGAATTTTAATGTGCCAATATCCACTTGTTAAATCGAGTGTAGAGAAAAATTTAGTATGAGTAATATTATCAATTACAAAGTCTATCACACACACAAAGGTACAGGCGTGGAATCTTTAGGTGTAATTTCATTTAATTTTCTATAATCAATACATAATCTTGATTTTTCTCTTCATCCTTTTTGTATGCTTAAGTTACAGGGGCAGCATATTACCTTTGGTAGAGTCTAATAAAACTTGTTTTTAACAATTCTTCTGTATTTGTATATTTTTAGATTCTTGTTGACTGTTTCTATAGGTGCGTAAACTTATAGAGAGGTCTGAGATTAAATGAATTTGTGGTTCCAAATTGATACAACCTACCTACATCATACTTATTTTGTGAAAATATGCCTTGAAATTTGTCTATAAGTTGGGTTAAATCTTCCCATTGCTCACTACTTTGTTTTGGTACTGTGTCCTCAACAACCATGGCTGGGTTAATCATTCTTTTCAGATCAGCTTCAGGGCTGTGTGGTACTTGATCTAAACCTTTATTATCCTTAACGTTAATATTTTTTCATTATTAGCGTTGGAATAGTTCATAATTTGATCATTATTAACTCATCAACTCACACACTTATTTACAAATTTAACATTACTTAAATTTTTACCAAATTGAAAACACACATTTTACGAATACTTATATCAAGCTTAAATAAATGTAAATATTCAAGTCCTAAAATAATATAAGGCAATTTAGTATCAATTACAAACAAATCCATTTTCTTAGATATACTTCCAATATTCACATATAAACTGTAATTATACCTTTGGGATGAATAGTCCCACAAGTTTGATTTATGCTTACATCACTATTTTTTAAAGTCTTAAAATTTTTAAGTTGTTCAGATAAATTTATTGGAATTAATGACATTACTTCCTGTATCAACTAGAGTAAAAAAGTACTTGGAACATACCGTTGAATCAATTATTAGTTGTCATCCTTGCCTCTGGACATTTTCGTCATTTCTGGGCGGGCGAAAATTATGTCGATTCTGTTGCACAAACTGCCTAGGTTGACTGTTGAATTGTTGCCTTCCATTGAATTGCACCATGTGATGATGATGATGTTGCTGTCCATGATATCCTCTTGATTGGAATCGTTGCCGTGGATCAGTTCCTCTGTGTACACTGTCGTATGTTTGATTATTCCATCGGGTATAACTTCCAGTTTCAACCGCATTTCGTTTTGGATTCTCCGGTGTTACTGCGATTAATTGCCGCATTGTCGTAATCCATTCGTAGGGTGTAGAATTCTTTTTAATAATTAAAAACTTTTGAAATTGAATGGGACTGGATAATGTCATATGTTCCACAATGGAACTATCATCATAATTTAGTTTCTTCCCTAACGAAAGTTTTTCCATAAAAAAGGAAATTAATTCTTTAGTGTTGTATAATTTTAGGTTGTGAAATTTTTGAATCTCCTCGCATCAAACACCGCAAAGAATAGTTCCTTACTTTCTTGGTAAGACTTTTCAAATAATTGGTTATCATATCAAAATAATTTAAGATAAACTCCCGTGAGATATCTAGCAATGTTTTGCTTCTTCCTTTGTTCGTCTTTTTGATATTCCAAACATTGTTGATCAAAACAATCAAGAAAACTTTTAAAACTGCTTAACTTATTCGTGTCAAATTCAGGAAAAAAGGATTGTTTCGAAGTGTTGACTGGTGACTCCTGCCGGAAAGAACTGTCATCCATGGTAGTATCATTTTCAATGCAATCGCTAGTTCGAAAATTTTTTTTTTTTGAAGTTCATTCTTTTGGTTTTGTGACATATGTTGCGGTTCCTTGCGTTATCCTGCCGGCTCTTGTCAGGCCCCCGGCCTGCTGGTAAAATGAGGAGGGAATAATCTCTATAATAACGTCTTTATTTTGCTTCAATCACATAAAATCCAACATGGCGGCTCTTTGGCACGCAACCGAGTAGAACGATAGACAACAATTTGGCGAGGAGTCACCAGATAAGCCTTTTCGAGTATGCATACTCCATCGTCGACGACGCTGGACATCTTTAGGAGCTGGAACGCGAAGCATTCCTCCGTCCCATACTGAATGTATTTGGGCTCTGTTGTTGTGGAGCCTTGATAGAAACGGCGTTTCCTGATACTCCATCGTCAGTGCTCTCTCTACCTTTAAATAGGCTTATTAACCCACAAATCATTACGCGATGGTAGGGAGTTCACTCTATTTTCATTTATTACTTACTTAATTTTGAAGCTAAACTTTTCAAACCTAACATATATATATATATATAGGGAGAGAGTGAACTAATAGTAGAAAGGAATTGAAAAAAGAGCATGATTTGTCTGCATTGTTGTAACAATGCAAACCCGGTTTGGCTGAAAAACAGGTTTTCGACGCCAACTTTTGTGTTCGTTTTAACAGTTACATTGTTACAACAATAGAGACAAATCTAAGTGAGTCAAAAACCAGTAATTAATTTAATTAAATTTAATTGATGTTTGAAAAAACTGTATTAAAATCAAGTGTCATCCACCACAAGTTTAAAAAAATTTATTTGAACTGAATTGAATGAATAGAAATTATTTTATTAACAGTTTAAAATCAGAAGAAGTTAAATAAATATATAGGGAGAGTTAAGTAATAGAGTAGGAATTGAAAAATAGATTCCATTCTCCTTTTTTGAATTAAGCTTCAATATTCAATATTAATTGTTATTATATACTGTAATTATGGTGGTACAAATTTCTTTCTATATATAACTTTTAATAAACTTCGTTTGAACGACTGAAATGATTCGAATTATTTTAAGATAAAAAAATAAATCCTTCAGCTTTGCTAAAACTGAAAAATATCTTAGATAATTTCGAAACTAAAATCGACGGAGGCTGCAGTTTTATCAATCATTCTGACTGAGAACAGCTTTATACATTTAGGAGTGGGGTTAAGTTTAACCAGAGTTTAAAATATACCCAAATCCCCCCACTCTCAGTTTACAATATTGAGCGAAATCCTAAGAATATGCCTATACATTCGGAATTATAAAATGCGCATATAAATTAAAAATGAAATTATGTTTTATACTAATGAAATTATTCGTAAAAATTAGAAATTTTTCGTACTTATATTTTAGAAATTACTGTAATTGACTTCATCTCTCTCGTTTGCATTAAGATTCATAAAATTCACAACATAGGCCAATTAAAATAAATATGTACAAAGGGCAAGAGGTGATGCTACCATTAAGAAATGGGAAAAAAAAGTGTTTACATGGACAGCCATGCATCTCATGTTATTTGATGTCATTATGGAAAGGATGTAATACAATAAAAAGATGATGAAATTTTACTAAATATAATAAAATGATGAATTTTTACTAAAATAAATTAAGATATTAATTTCGAAAAGAATAACTTAAATTTTATTTTGTTGTGTGCTATAAACATGTATGACACTTATTAAGAAATGCATATGAATTGTTAAAACTATTTAGTTATTAAGTTAAAACAACTGTTTTTCTTTCCAATTGAGGTTACTACGATAGGAACCGTAATTTTGAACTTTTTTGTTCTTTAGTTTCGCTTTTTTGAATTAGAAAAGCTGCCTTATAAATATTATTGCAATAAAAATTATTTAAATTCAATTTTTTTCGCAATAAATGAAAGCTTTAAAACATTGTGCCTTTAGGAAAAATGCCTTTATGTTATTTTCCTATATATAACTAAGAAGTCTCTACAAATACTGAGCTAGATGTTTTCAAAGATTCACGTTATTTTTTTAGTTATTTTCAAATGAAACTATAACTGGTGCTTTTAAGGAAAATTTATCTATTGTTATGTATTAAAATATGAATAAAACCAATTCTGAAATATATATTTTAGCAATTCTATTTAAGGGTTTCGTACAAAAGTTTTGGCTGTATATAAGCGGATATGTTTATAGAATCATTTTCCATAAAAAGGAGAAGGTTTTGAAACTATCTCATATTTTCTTCATTTTTGACCCCAAAAGGCATTTTAATAATTTTTTATTATAATAATATTCTTAAAACAATTTTAAATGCACGTAATTCAAGTAGCACAAAATATTAAGTGATCCATTTATACATTTTTGTGAAATCATGGTTTTGAACATAGTCGGGTACCTAAAGTTTAAAGAAAACTTAAAGAACACTTAAATATTCCTAGAAACATTAAACTGGCAAAGCAAAATAGCTTTAATCACTGCTAAATTTATATTATTTCTAGTGCTAAATTAATTTCTCAGATATATGATGTAATCTATTTATTTTCTTTTTTTCACAGTCATTATAAGGCATCCTTTCCAAACTAATTTCAAATATTATAAGAGTTCACAGTAATTTGAACATCGGAACAAAAGTTTGGTAAGGTATGTTAGAAATTAATGTAATTACAAAATGAAAATCGATGCATGAGTTATATTTATCTGAATAATTCAACAGAAGCTACTCAACATCTGGTGACATGAAAAAGCATCCAGACACATTTAAATTATCAACTTTCTAAAGGGAATATCTGAGTGGGATCTTATCACCCTCACTTCTTTTCATATTTTTTCAGAAACTCCCCACGCATCAGCGTCGAGTTTCTGTTCTTATCACTTGTATCCATTTTCCTAATGATCCATGCTGTCTGTCACATTTTGGAGGACTCCATTATCTTTGCTTTAATATTCAGAATGAGTAATTCTGAATGATTATCGTTAAGAAAATTGAGAATTTGTTATACTAATGTTAGCTTTCCTCTTCAGATCATTACAAAATTCTTTTTAAAGTGATAAAATTTTTATTGCCTTTATCTTATCATAACTTTATTTTTTAGTTATATTAAAACTTTTTATCTTTTTTAGGATGTTTAGTTTATTTAAAATAATGAAACTTAGAAGTATCACATATTGTCACAAATTCACTTTCAAGTTAAGGATACAAGATTTTCAATTTAATATGTTAGAAAGGTAAATGTATGTTTTGCTGATTGTTTGGTCATGCGGCAAATCAAATAATACTTGACAAAGGTTTCTTAAAGGAGAATGTTCTGCTTTTAATGAGGGAAATGACGTAATTAAACTTTTCTGTATTTTTTATTGCACATAATTAGAAAGTTGATCTAAATACATTGAAGAACAATTAATAATTTCAAAAGCATTGCATCAGTTCATTCTATGAATGCCAATGTAAAAGATTGCTGTAGATTCATCCAAAGACATTACTAAAGGACAGTAACACACTTACATTAAGAACATTCGTATTTAAATCATAATATAAGGCCTTCGCGATTAATATCTCAAATATGGCCAATGACCATGCGCACTGTTACTGAGAAGCAATCGTTAAGGGAAAACATCCATATTGGAGAAATAAATTATACATAAAATATTTTTCTTTAAATTTAAAACAAATTATTATTATTAAAATATGTATTGTTTCTTATTTCCTATACATGATATATCGTTTATTACAATGGGGGGAAAAACTGTGAACTCTTATCTCAGAAAATGCATTACTGTGATTTTCATCCCTTTGGTTAAGTAGATTACTTTTGATACTCTCATGATTATGATGACTTAGATATTTTACAAATAAATTTTAGTACTTTTATTTTTCTGACATTATTTGAAACTATGTTTCTCAAAATTTTATTTCAACCCAGTTTTATAAGCACACAAAGGTGGTAAGGTCAAGCCTCTAAAACTAACAATTTGCTAATTTCTATGCCTCTTTTACTTTGACCTGTGCTGCCTTACTAGTTTCTTTATAGTAATTTAGTATATAACAAAAAACGACGCAACAAGAACGTGTTGTCCGATAAAAACAAAAATTGGTGGGTAGAAAGATTAAGTACGGAATAGAAAATGATAAAAATTTCAGAAAAATTGAATGATTTATTTCAAAGTTACATAGTTACAAAGTAACGAGCTCAATAAGGTGTTGACAGATCTCTAACATGGATGTAAGCTGCCACACGACGTGGCATAGAGTGATGAAACACCCTGGTGGTCTCCTGCAGTATTTCTTGCCAAATGTGCTCTAATCATCGGGCAAGTCATCAGCTTTCCCTGGTAGATGCAGTTGCCTTCCCATCATATCCCAGACATGCTCTATTGAAGAGAGATCTGGCGATCTGGCTGGTCAAGGAAGCTTTTGACAAGCTGTAAGACAGTTCATAGCAACACGTGTCACATGTGGTCTGGCCTTATCTTCTGAAAAATAAGACCAAGGTACTGCAAGAGTAACGGCAGCAAAACATTTCTCAGGATGTCGTCGACACACCATTGGGCTGTAAGTGTACCTCTAATGATGACCAAAGGGGCCCAGCTGTCAAATGAAATGGCACCCCAGACCATAACTTCTGGTTGAGGGACTGAGTGTAATGCAATAGTGAAAGCAGGATCGGCACGCTGCCCTGGGCGTCTCCAGACACGTCTTCAATGATCGTCAGGACCCAATTGGAAGCGAGATTCGTCGCTAAACACAAAACGTCCCCAGTCAGCATGATTTCAATCTGATCGAGACAAGCACCACCGTAATCTGGCTCGTCAGTGTGCAGGCGTAAGTGGCAGGTGGTGTAGCGGTTAATACAAGCGTAAATTTCGCTCTATCAGCGTTCTATGAATGGTCATGGGGGACACCCATGCTTGATTCGTACGTCTGATGGTTGACAACGATGAATCAAGTGCTTTGACAGTTGATCTGACAGTCAATCTATCTTCCCGATCTGCTGTGACCCTAGGTCAACCGCTACCATCATGACGCTGAAATCTGCCACTGTCCACCCAATTCTTGTCAGCATCTTCTAATGGTCGCATCACTTCGACCCATAGGACGAGCGATTCTCCGATTTGCATAACCTGCCAATTTCAGTCCAATGTTACGACCTCTTTCAAACTCTGGCAGTTGCTCGTAATGAGCTGGATACCTGCGCCAATTATTTTTTTCAGTCGTTAGAAGGTATCCTAAATCGCAATGCAACAGAAATTTTGAGATTCATATTGAAAATCGTTTCTTATAGACGCCTGCTGAGTGCGCAGTTCCGATGCGCTGTAGCTCCCGCTAAAATCAGTCGTTGGACACCAAATTTTAATCATTTCCATGTTAGGTACAAATACCTTTGCATACGAAATTTCATTACAATCGGGTAACTCCTTCTTGGTGCGTCGTTTTTTTAAGTGATAACTCCTATTGGCACGATTTGCTTGAGAGTGAAGTAGAATGAAAGTCACGTTCGGGAATGTAACGCTAATTCGACTATTTTCGTCTTCAGTCGGACA
>BMAV01002701.1:255237-300142 GCA_019973955.1 Trichonephila inaurata madagascariensis
AATTAATTATTTTTTTTTATATATTACTTGTTAATTTTATATTTTCTCCGAAAATATATAAAAACACAAAATTCCTTAAAAATAACATCCTCCACTTAATTTTAATTTCCAACATGACAATCTACCTTTATTAATCTATCCAAATAAATTAGGACGCCCACACGCAGAAGAGTGCCTCTGAAGCGAATATGCAGAAAAGATTAAATCCCTAAAATGCAGTTCATGCTGGGAACACATTAAAAGCACGCCTAAGCGCTTAATCAGAATTTATGAAGCATGTTCGGATCTATTTCAGGGGGAACAAGTAATTCGTTTCCACGTAGGGTGTGACAAGGGAGGCCCTTCCCTCATGAGCGAGGAGTCACCTAACTGGAGGGGAAGTTGTGAGTTATGGATTAGAAGATGCAACTACCTTTTCTCAAGACTTACCTCTGAATGGGAGTGTTAAATAATTGTTGGAGTGTAAAAGAGGCATTGTGTGTTCTGTGTTTGTCTATGCGCTTTGAACAGGTGTTTATGATAAATGGCTTT
The DNA here is from genome assembly GCA_019973955.1 of Trichonephila inaurata madagascariensis. Classification (NCBI taxonomy): domain Eukaryota; kingdom Metazoa; phylum Arthropoda; class Arachnida; order Araneae; family Nephilidae; genus Trichonephila; species Trichonephila inaurata. The sequence continues at coordinate 255,769 of BMAV01002701.1, forward strand.
TCTAATTCCTAGAACATGTACCTAAATTTAAGTTTAAATCAAGTTGTTTATAAAGGCTTGAAAAAATTGAGTTGTGTTATTATCTCACTTTTTAGTATGGTTGTAGTGTTTTAAGTTGCTATAATTTCATATTTTATTTTATTGAAGGAAATACTTTATACTTATTAGTATGGATTAAATTACATATTTCCTTCAAAAAAACATTTAATATTCAAAAAAAAAAAAACATTAAAAAGATGGGGTTTTTTTAAAAAAATACAGACTTTTTTTTTATAAAAAAAAATAATAATTTATTTTATAACAAATTGCACAATATTAGTAAAATTATTTTTAAGATATTTCTTACAAGGGTTTGTGATATTTTTAATTAGAACAATGCAATAAAGCGTGGCCAAATGCAAAGTGATTCAAACTCATTTTGCAACGTAAAACTATTCAAACTATATTTTTCTCTTCAATATTGTCTTCTTTCTTCAAAACCATTGAAAAGTACATATTTTGTTTTTTCGAGAGGCAACTCCTGGATCAAATTTAGTCATTGTTAGTAAAGACTGTCTTGAATGTTTTATAATGTAATTTTTGATTTTGACTGATTTTAATAAAATCCTTTCATTATACATTTGGTGGGAAATTATATGTCAGGAAATGAAATATATCAATTTTGCTTTTTTTTGTTGGTGTCGTAAGGGTACAAAATGATATTCCTTTTCTATATAGAACGTTTACGGTTAGTGATAACAGACAACAGTGGAGTAGCGACAATTTTATGGGTGGAGCTAATTTTTAACTATCTTTCATATCTTGCAAGCGAAAATTATTCGAAGAAAATATATCGTCTTAAGACGATTGGGAGGTTGACTATTTTGTAGTAAAAAACAAACATGGATCAGTAATTGTTCGATTTGCCATGAAAGTGTTGTATTTTAAAAAATACCAATAAGCAGGAATCGCACACACACATTCAATAACACTTTTCTTCGAAGAGCTCTTTCAAGAGGTGATAAATAGGCTTTCTTGAATAATCTTCGCTACTGAAACAAAGTGTTTTGTCAGTGGTCATATCACATCGGTAACAAAGACATCCTATGAAGTTTGTGTTACATTTTTGGTAATCACACACATATGAAACCGTTTACTGATGCAGAAATTGAGAAAGAGTGTTTCATAAATACTTCTAATTTAGTGTTACTGACAAAAATAAAAGGTATAAAAAATAATTAAAAAAAGCAAAACAAGAGTTATAATATTTCGATCAATTTTCCACGTTTTAAATTCCCAATGTTATCTTGCTCTTGAAGCGCATTTCTTCCCCCTTTATCCTCATGTAGCGGCCCGCGTGATATAGCTGACATATGTATGCGGCCCAGCAGGAAATAAGGTTGAGTATTTACATACTTCTTGATCAACTGAAACCCGCTTATTTCCTTCATTTACTGAAAAATTTGCCGCATTCTCAACTGAAACTGAACAATGACTTGATACAGAAACATCCAATAGTTGAACTTCTGCTGTATCTAATGCAGTAAAATCTAAAAAAGAGGAAAAGGCCTTCTAAAGAAAAAGAGCCAGAAATCAAATTAAAAGGACACCCCATAAACCGAAGAAAAGCTTTGTATATTATACCTCAGAGGACGAGGATATACTGTAGTATAATGTGGATGAAGAATTAATGGAGGCTCACATTAGGTCCGGTTTGTCGCATTTCATGACCCGAACCAGAAATCGAAGAAAATAATTTAGGTGAATCGTTTTCAATCTCTTGTGTAAATATAGTAAATATCATTGAACACCATAACACGCGCGTGAAAATTTTTATAAGTTTTTATTTTCACTTTACTAGTTATTTTTCTTATATAATATTTTAAACATCATAATAGCAATATATGGAATTTCAAACATGATTTTAAAAAACTACATCCAAATTTACATTATTGTATCAATATTAATATTTTGAAATTGTTTTTAAAATTTTATGGTGTCAAAAATGAATGTTTGACGCTGTATATCCGAAATAGGCTTCTGTACCAATAAACCCCAAAAATCACACACTCATTCACATAAAAAGCAACTTATATGCTATAAGAAGTTATTTGTCGAAATATCAAATATTTGCCCTTTTCATGAAATCACAAAATGCTATATGTTCTCTCTCTCATGACATTCAAACTCACCCTTCTTTGGGCAACCCTTTCTCCCTTATATTGTTCCTGGCTAAGTAGTTTGTGTTGTCTGATTGTGTAACGCAATAACCTTTCATGTCATGTTTTGCAGCAGACAGGCTTAAGTGGGTGTGTCTGATTAGACAACAGACAACCATTCATTTCAATGGAACAATAATAATAAATGGAAAGAGCATAACCTGCGGGAAGGTTCAGAATTGTCTGTAAACTTTAAATATCTTTATAAGGTTGTATATTTAAATAATATTTCATGATAGTCTGGGACACTTTTCAAAGCGTATCTGAGGCGGATCACCCCCAGTAATGTGACAATTCAATTAGTAGAGTAGAGTATTAAGATTAAGTATCTACAGTTGTGTATCCAATAAATTTGTACCGCAAGTTATAAAATAAGTTATTTAAATGAAATTAAACATGTGTAACTTTCATATATAGCATGGAGAATTATAGAGGTTAAATTTATTACTTTTTAAAGGAATTCATTACCACAGTCTTAATTTCAACAATTCTATAGTGAACGTTTCAAAAATTGTCACATTAAAATATATTAATATAGAAAAATAAGGAAACTTCTATTTCAGAAAAAAATCTTGTTTATTTTTAATGTAATCTGTCAATTATGGATGAGATTAGAAGCTTCTAGTCTAAGAAGATTTTTAAATGCATTAAGCACAAACTTTTAAAAACGCTTTATTTTTTCTTCACCATTTATTCCTTTAAAAATTTTAACTCCTTGAAAAATAGTTAAAAAATTTATTTATATTGAAACTTATTTGAAAAACCCATTTATTTTTATGAAAAAAAAATACTAGTATTATTCTTTGAACATTTAAGAATATTCTGGAGTAGATTTTTAAGGTGGCAGAGTTTTAAAAAATTAATATCAATTAATATAAAAAAAACTTAAAGTCAATTCCTTCAACAAAGACAAATTTTATTGATATTACTTTGTATTAAATAATTACAATTAATTTAAATATGTATACATATATGACAGAATCAAAATTTTAAGTGGCAAAATAGAAAGCGATTCTACTTGCAATGTTCCATTTTTTCTATATATTGTGTTGGACTATTATTTTTGTTTATTACTATTTATTCATTAATTAAATGAAATTATTCCAATAAAATAGTGTGGTAAAACGAAATCACATTCTCAGAAATGAGGCCATCCCGGGTGGGATTTGTACCTACGACCTTTGGATTACAAATCCAACGCGGTATCCAATGCACTATAGAGACATGATGAGCAACTTTCTTTTTTATATATGGTGTTAGACTATTATTTTTGTTTTATTATTATTTATTCATTAATTAAAAAATTAATGCTTGAAAAAACTGTATTAACATCAAGTGTGATCCATTACAAGTTTAAAAAATGTATTTTAACTTTAGTGGATGAACAAAAAGTATTTAATTAATGTTTGAAAATTTGAACAAGACATAAAAATATAGAAAGAATGTGAACTACTAGTAGGAATTGAAAAAAAAATAACATATGTTATTTTTATTTTATTGTTTCATAAACTAAATGATATTTTTCTAGATTTAATTCGGCAAATTTTCACTTTTCTGATTTAATTTTGAGCATATAAGTTAAATCTATTGAAATGTCTGAAGAAACAAGCCACAAATAACCAAGACAAACATCTGTAATAAAAGCACACAATTCAAGGAAAAAGTTTTTAAGAAAACATTTTTCTAAAAAGGATTCATTTTACCATTTTGTTTTCTGGTTCTGTGAAAAAAATGATTTTTAGCTCTGTAAGAAGAAAATATCGTATGTTTTGAACGTGATTTATGTTTCATTTTTGAGAATCAATCGAGTTCTATTGAACATCTTTTCAGATTCATCCAACCATGTAATAGCCTTTTTTGTTATATAAGAATAAAGTTTAAACTTTTTATTTTTTTCTTGTAGTTTAAATCCCTTGTGTGAAATATCTTTTCAACAAAAAGTAAAAAAAAAATAAAATATTTAATGAACTTTCTAAATGCCATTGTAACATTTAAAACAATAATTTAAGATACAAATAAATAAGTTCTGACACCCGAATGAAAGAGCAATTTTTAACCTCATCCAATCCTTTATATTTTCCTTTGTAAAAAAAAATGAGTTTTAGAATAATAAAAAAAATTGAATGTTTACTGAATTTTAAGTAAAAATTAAGGAGATTAAAAACATTCTAAAGAGAAGTCATAAGATAAATAAAATTTAGAATTATATGGTATATGTAACCGTAAAATCCGGTTTATAACGCTGGCCGACGTAAAGCGCGCACCTATACTTTTAAGCTACATGTTTTAATTTTTAGGTACATCCACCGTATAACCCCCCCCCCTTTTGACGTGATTATGTCTTGAAAATTGCTTCCATAGGGGGAGGCAATTAAAAAAACCTCGAATGATAACGAAATCGGGGGATACAGTTTGGTGTTACAGCTACATATCTATCACCTCAATTCAAAATCCAATTACACTACTGGATAGCTAAAGAATCAAAAAATTTGTAACGCTAAGTAAGGACTGTGAATCATCACACGCAGTGGAGAGGGAAGCGCCGCCATTTTGAGGTAATTTTCCTGCGTATCGAGACTTTCATTTTGTTTAACTTTTGACCGAGAGAAGCTATGACGTTCGTTTTACTTTCAATCGACAGCTCTCACCAAAATCTATCGATTGTATGCAAAACATTAGTGTAAAGATGTGACAATGAATATAAAAAGGTGTTAAAATAAAAAAAGTATTACCAAAATTATATAATGTCGGCCTATACGCGTTAAATACAGAAATCGTATACGACTGAAAAAGGCTTCTCAAAAGTAACAGAATGGTACCATTAAAACACCATAAGACTGAATCAATCAGTGCCTGGAACGTAAAAGAATGAATGCTACCGAGGGGATCAATGATGGTGCCAGTACATCTGCAGCTGGGGTAGTTAAAATTATGCAAGTGGATAATGATATCGCTTCTGTATTGATACCGGACAATTTAGGCATAGATTGTGTACAATGGTCGTTTATGAAAACGCATTGAGCAGCAGCTAGTGCATGTTTTGCAACGATGTTTGTCAACAATCCATTCGGACATAAGTGTGATCGTATACGGTTTCTGCGCTCATTGAAACCAACAAAAGATAAGAACTTACCGCTGCTTAGTAATACTTTCCCTGAAGAGTTAGTTGGGCTGACTTTAAACTGTGCGATACGAGTAAAAAGTCACTGGACTCTGACGAAGTGCCCACATTTTCACGTTGGAACAGATTTGTGCATTTACCTAAGCACTACGGGTTGCTCGCAGTAGATCCGATTAGAGCACGTCTAGTATCACTGCGACTGTCATTCACGCAGATACGTCAGTTGTGACGCCATTGTACCCATAGACACAATGGTGCAGCAGTTACCCGTATATTGGACGATGATCAGGCGTTCAATGCTATCATAAAGAACATGATGCATAAATCTTCGCATCTGAGCGGTGTGGTCAAAATGCCAGTGGTAAAAGCTTGGCTACAATTCTTACTTGGTCAACCATTGTATAAGCATTACAAGATTACAGTACACTGGAATTCATTTCATGCTAACACAATAACCAGTTGTCGCAGCCAAAGCCATCGGTAATGATCCGATCGAGCATCTACAGTGTGACAGAAGTGCACCGAAGTCGGAAGTTCTGCTTGTAAGGCAAAATTTAGCAATCAGAGAGACTTGGATGGAAGATTCCATCCCAGGGAATGCTCTTGGTTTTGAGCTGAGATCATTTTGTAATTCTGCCAAGCGCAGACAAATTGCAACTACATCATCGGTGGCGGTATCATCATCATCATCAAGTCACAAAGCCGGTGGAGTCGCTACATATCGCAACATCAATAACTTCACCGATTGTAATAGAATTAACATTGTCATTTTGGAAATTAATTTGGGAATGAATGACGCCAATGGCTGGTGATGTCTGTCTAATAAATGGAAAGGTCAAATTCTTACTCGGGTGCGTTTACATTCATCCGGGCACAGCGTTAGCAGACATTAAGCTCTTTATGTTCCGATCGCTAATAAAATTTTCCAAAAACTTCACTAAAAATTATGTTAATGTATGTTTATTAAAATAATGTTAATGTCTCACAAGACCATTCATTACCCGGCTTCCTACTCAGCGAGTTCAATTTGTCTTGCATTGAAACTTACCCAACAACGTTTGGTAATATCTGTATTGATTAAACGTTTACCAGAAATCTCTCAATGTATCCTGTATGCTATTTTTGTCGTACTTTTCATATCATAGACCTATAATTAATAAAGTTATGTTATACCACTTAATTTGTTTACTTGATTTCCTTCCTGGTCCCGTTGAAGGGAAATAATTGCCATCCTAAAAAAAAAAACATGGAAACCCAGAGAATTTTTTAGTGTTCAAACATGATTATAACATATCAAACATGATTATGACATACATAAATAATATTTTATATAAAAATATTCCCTGTTACGCGACGTATTAACGTGCAACATACGGCCGTGTCCATGACACAGCCACGCCCTCTTTTTTTTTTTACGAAGAAGCCTAAAATGTACTTGTTTATTGTTCTTATGCTCTGAAGCCATTTATTTGTGGTACTATCCTAAGCTTTTAAAAAAAAAAGTATTATATTTCTAAAATTGCCAGTCTTTAAGTTCATTAGGGGCATGCCAGTTCTTTTAAATAAGCAGTATTCTGGTCAACGTAGAATTCTAAGTTTTTTATATTCTTTTATTTTTGATGCTATTATTTTTGTGCCCGATGTATACTGCGCACCCGCAAATTTCTGTCTTATTTTTTACATAAAAAGTGCGCGTTATGCACACAATTTTATGGTATATAAGATAACAGCATAATTGCATATAACAAATAACTAATGGTGCTATTAGTTATATACAATATATATATAAAAGATTAATTCCTGTGCTCAATGAATATTCGAATTTTGAAAAAAAAATAAGCAATAAATTCGAAAACATTTTGTGAGATTCACACACATAACATTTTAATACATTTTTATTTTAAGCAATAACATGTGTGAGAAAATGACTACAGCCATATTTAATTATTTTTTTACGTATAAAAAACCTGTTACGTGTGTGTGTGTGAATAAAACGGGCTAAAAAAATTATGTTCAAAAGAACTTTCAGCTGCACATACCATACATCCTACTATTTTATATAACTTACTATGAGTATATGTATAAGTATAAATCAAGTGTCCTGACAGCGTTAACACATTTAAAGACAGTTTCTTTAAATTTAGTAATATGGAAGAATTTTTGTATTTGTAAGCAATTTGATATTTTATTCTTGTATCATTTATAAAAATATACAAATAAGATTCCATTAAAACTTAAGAATGTCTAAAATACAACACAGAAATTTACACACATTTGAAAATTTCCGAAACCCATTCTTTTACATGGATAAGATCTTTCCAAAGCATTTGAAAAAAGACTAACTTTCTCTCTGCCGGCAGTTTATTTGCATTTTCAAGAACGCAGATGGTATTGGCACGCTCATTGTAAAAAAAATATTCTTTTTATGTGGTTGCTTTAGGCAGCCCCTTAAGAAAAAAAGAAATCCACACACATGTACTACTGCAAGTGACACTAGGCTATAGATTTTATTTTACTTTGAAATGGCTTGACATTGTTTAATGTTTTTGGATAATATTGAAGAATGAATATCAAAAGAAAACTAAAGTTCAATTTCATCAGCCCATCAATATCTGATACGCATTTATGTAAAAATTGATAGAAATATAGTCTCTGATGAATAAATATACTAAGCTTAAATAATGAAAATAAATTAATTAAAATACTTATATATATCAGTGCTTTTAAAAGTTTCAATACTCGCGACCCAATATACAATCACGAATTTCATTTCGCCGCCCCCCCCCTCATACAATAATAATGTTTTGAATTCAATAATACTATGCTTCGACGCTAAAACTACGATACGACTTTATCGCTTAAGAGCCACCGGCGTACATAAACGTCTCGCTCAGTCAAGGCATTAATTTTCCGGTCGTATACTTACGTCTTCCCGAAGTACGATCTTTTCTCTAAACTGCAATCCATAAAATCATTCCGAAGGCTTTAGAATGCAATAAAAGGACCTTGACAATGTTTGCGAAAAATTTACTTATTTCAGAATTTTTTTGCTTCGTTATTCCCTTCCCCCCCCCCATACATCTGTGTGGCAAATGGTTGGCATTGGGAAACAAATCGCGTAACTTTTAATCGGCAGTTAAAGGATATTAATTATAAGCCGCACTAATTATAATGTTAAGTGTTAATTTTTGTATATAATTTTATATATGACTATTCCATTGGGTCACTGGTAATTATTAAACTTGTTCTTAACTTCGTATTGTTAAATTAATTATAAAATATATTGTGTAGCACTGATACATTTAAAAGTATAATATATCAGTTGCATATTTTATTTTTTATTACGTCAGAATGTGGTTTATTTGTTTGTTACTCGCGCCTCCCTCGTAGAGTCATCACGCTCCCCAAGGGGGGGGGGCGCCCCACAGTTTGAGAAGCGCTGTTATAGATGCGTCTCTGCGTAGGCTCTCATATGTGAAAACTAAATGCGAGCTTAAATTAAGAATATAGAGACCACTTACTTCAACATTTAATATCCAATACGTGTTTAAAATAAAGGGAAAAAAAAGTTAAAATTATTATTAAGTACAAAATTTTAAATATGTTTAGCAGTTTTTTTAAATGAATTAAAAATTTTGTTCATGATTGAATTTACATTTACATTTCATTTTAAAAGCTTATTCTTAGAAACCTAAAACGAAAATAATAATAATAAAAATAAAAATATAAAACTATTATTAAAACTATTACTTATCTATTAGGTTATAAAAAATTAATAAATGACGTGTGCAACTTTTTTTGTTAATTTTACTTTAACTTTATTTTTTATGAAGTTTTCAAAACGAATGCAAAAAAGTTAAATTATTACACTAATTTTAGTTTTAGATTTAGCTATTAGTTGTATTAAGGAATTTATCAGTTTTTAAATTTCAATTTCTTTCCATTTTAATTATAAATTATATGTCCTTTTTTCTTAAAAATTAACACACAATTTAATAAACTCTCTTAGTGCCAATTTTTTTAGTCACTTCAAATTATTTATTGTAGATTTTTAAATGTTAGTAAACTTTAAAAGTCTTACATATTTGATATCTGAATCCAATAAACTGAATATTCCAGAATTTTGGAAATGTCTTAGTTAGAGTGCAAGAAAGTAGATTTCCTAATTAATGTTCGGTAAATATAGGTATTGAGTAAAATATGGTGTGTAGTTTTCCTGTTGGGACAATGCTAACTACAGGAATTTTCTTGTTCTAAATTATAATATTTTATTCTATATTTATTGAAATTGTAGTTCAAAAATTTTCTTTAGATAAATCTTTAGAAATCAAATTATTATTTTTTTTGGGAAAAGCTTTAAGGTATCCGACTCGGTTCGGAGACAATTTTCTAAAATATAACTTAATTAAAAAATAACAACTAAATGATTATTTATGTTTCAAAACCGTAAAAATACAGCAAGAAGGAGTTTTTCAAAGCTTGGTTTCAATATATTGAGGAATTTCTACTAAAATATTACAAAAAACTGCTCTTTTGCAAACAAATCTTAAAAATATATATATCACAAAAATAAATAAATTTTTTTCAGGAATACAATTCTTTAACGTTTAACTATACTTTATACTAAAAATGCTCAAATTCTACTATAAAATTATGAAATACAGGTGTTCGAAATGAAAAAACACAAAGTTTTCTTAAAAAACGTTTTTTTTTTTCATATAAAATTACACACACACATAAAAAAATAGTTCATTGAAAAATTACCCTTAGCTTTTAGCAGAAAGCATTCATTATAATACATAGAACAAACTCAAAAAATTTCATTAGAATACTTCATTTACTTAAAGAAATACCACTCTTATCAACCATTATGTTCAAAAATAACATTCGTCACAAAATGCAAAATAAGGTTTATATTTGAAATAAAACTTTTTAATTATTTAGGAAGGTTTTAAAACTCTCCAGATTTGTATGCTGTGCCTTCTTGAACCTCATGCTTCAAACTTTTACAGTTTTGAAGGTCCTTTCTATTTTTACGAGACAGTGTTCTTATCTGGTTTAGAATGCCTCGTAGAATCAACAGTTCTTTTTTTTTCGAGGTACCAAGAATATCCTTTCATTTCAGAACATAATTTCATTCCTAACTTTTAAAGTAGAGGTAATAGACCAACACAAATCCAGAATTAAAAAGTATCATTGCGATATAATTCCTTAAACAGTGCTTGTTGATCAAGAAAATTGTTTTTCGGGACTATACTCCACACGACATTGTTAAGACTTTCATTGCAGTTCTGAGCTTTCCCGTGAAGACATTTTCTTAGGAGATTTTGATCGCAAAGTTCCTTAAGTCTTTTTTATAGAATTAATGACTGAATATGGAAGATTCGTTGATATTTCTATCGACGTTTCTCCAACAAATACTGCTCTCTGGAAATCTCTTCTTTTTTGGCCTCATTGATCTTGTTTTTGGTATGACAACTTTAATTTAATTAAAAATAACTGTAACTCTATATAAAAGTACTAATAAAAAAGTTATAACGGTATCTAGTTTTGAATACAAATGATAAAAAGAGCAACTCGTTTAAATCAAACCCAACATTGCAATCAGGTAACTGTTGCCCCTGTTTTAAAGCAAAATATATCTATTAAAACATTTATAAAGTGAAATAAAGTTTACTAAACATAAAAAGAATTCTTTAAAATATTTTAAATGAATAAAAATCTCATTTTGCCGGTGAAAATCAAACTAAAACTTGCATTTCTGGTTTCAATTTGGGCTTACTACCTCAAACAAAAAAAGCTATAACTTTTTTTCTAACTCTGACTCATAATTAAAAGTACGATAGTTTTAGAAAGCTTATTAAACAGGTTACAAAAATAGACTATAAAATAAATCTAATTTTTTTTTATGAAAATGGTGATTTTAAACCAGTTACAGATACCTTAAATCCAAATCAATCCATAATATCTTTTAAAAATCCATATAATTTTCCTGTAGTGAATTATATATTAAAAATTTCAGATTTTTTAACATGATAATAACATGCCATTAGAATTTGAAAAATCTCGATTGTCTTTCTTTATTCAGAAAGGAGAAAGAAATAATTTTCCGAAAATTTACTAGAGTCAAGCGTATGAATCATAAAAAGGCTTATTGTGTTATTAAGAAAATTACCTGAGTGAGAAGCTAGGGATTATTTTATGGAAACATAAATTAATTTTTCTACTTTTTCTAATTTAGTTGAGTTGTAAATTAATCTAATTTTCTTTTGAATTTGTCTTATGCATCATGAGGTATCGAGGTTTATTTCACATGAACGATGTGATCTTACACTTTAAAATTACTACGATTCAAAAGAATCACTTGAAATATTTGAAGTCAATCCATCAAATGAAATAACTAAATCAATTATTGCCGAGAAATGGAAGGTAAAATTCCCAATTAGGGAATGGGGAAAAATATACATAAATACAAATGTACAAAATGAAAATGTTCAATATTGTTGTCATAAAAATTTCATGCTTCGTGAAGTGTGTAAATACACCAATCTTTGTAAATCAAACTATGTGCCAGTGCATAGAAAGGAGCACAGATACCATTCTTAATATTATTGCTATTATTTTGGATTAAAAACAAAAAACACACTTTCTCCATTGAAGAATTTTTCCCTAAGAAATATTGGTAGTTAGCAATTACTTTAACAACCATAGAAAAAAAATTGAAATCAACTCTATCTTGACCAGCTACCGTTTTCTTCATTGTTCAAATAACTTTGGTGACATTTCTGTTTTTGTTATCTCCTTTTAGTGCCTTTATCTGAAATAATAAATGTCAGAATTGAATTTCCTGTCAAGATTTATCTTTTTATTTGTCACTTGTCACAAGCCTCAAATAGATAATAGTAAATAATATTATCCTCATACTATCTCGAAATATAGAAAGTAGTTTGTGGTTCTAAGAATTTTGCTGCTTGATTGTTGAACGTACTTTAAAATTAATATATACTTTTAATGTTGAAGTAATTCAAATGTTGAATATTTCAGTACGTTTTAAGCATTACATTCAAACCAGAAAAAATATTTTCATATCAGTTTGCATATAAAACTCAATTCATTATAATAAATCAATAGAACTTTAAGGGTGTAACAAATTCTCTTACGTATTATATTGATGATCCATATCGGATTTTGTGAAGTTTAGATTTATTTTGAATACCGTACATTTCATGTATAAGCCGAGATTGTTCGTATATTTTTAAAGCTTAAGTACGAGGATCCCGTAATCTCAGAAGAATAACGGGAAAATGATTTTTTTTTCGGTTTAGTCAGGCTCGAGCAATTTTAATCTTGAACCATTATGGGTGTTTTAAATGCAATCTTTATTCAAAAAGAAAATAAAATCACCTAAATCTTTCGAAGTAGTATATGTCAAAATCCGAGTTTCCGAATACTGCGTAAAATTCACATTCACTCATTGGTATGCCTGAATGCAAGTAATCAAGTGGAGAGTTTTCCCTCTTACCATTTGGTGAATTTCTTATTTTGCCATCTTTTGTAATTCAGAGTGGGTGTTTCTCTGCACTCCTGAGCTTCGAAAGAAATACCGAGAGACCCTACCATTAGTATTCTCAATAAATGATTGAAATTAACCGTAAAAAATTTCTCTTCCTTTAAAACTCGGATTAGAAAATAACATAACCTACATGGTTTTTAAATTTTAATAAATGCTTTTCTGGAGTACAAGATGACAAACGAAAGACAAAAACATATTCTAGCTTCGGATAGGGTAAGGAAAAATAAAACTATTACCACTGGTATCTAGTTTTTTAGATTAAATTTGCAGTTAGAAAATATTTTACTCGTTTTTCCACCACAGAACTGTTTTTCCCCTCATATCTACAATGATCGAAAATTACGGGATTTTTTTAAATCCACTCATTTTATAGTGCTTCTGATTTGGGATAAATTTTTTGAAGAAAAAAGGCACTCGCCACTTTTTACGAATCGACTTATATTCAGAAATATATTGTTGTTGATAAAAGGAAATAAATTCATGCCCACTACAACACGAATAAAACGTAATAAAAGGTTTTTTATTTATTTTTCGCTTAAATCATTGTTATGTTACAGAAATATATCAATATTTTCCCATGTAAAATTTTCCTCAATGTTGCAAAAACTGACAGAATACACACACACAACCAGATGTTTTTCTTATTTTAATGATTATATGCTTTGGAAACAAACACAGAAATATAATTTAAAAAATTGAACTGAATATATATGTCTCTCATTCCTGTTTAACGTAAATGAATTTGTAAAATCTTATGCATGTAAGAAAGCAATTAAAAAAAAATCTAAAACAATCCAATTACTTAAAACTATGACTAACAGAAAAAGGAAATTTGTTATATACTTTTAGAGTTTTGTATTGTATAAAATAGTCTCATCATTTGAAATATCAGTAACAAAAATGTATTGCATATTATTATACAGTGCCAATATTTTAAATGCTTTATTAATTTATTTCTGAATTTATATTTGTTGAATATAATAATATAAACAAATATATCATACATTTGCGTCAGATTTAATTTACTTTTTTAAATACTTAATACTTCCTAATTTCTTTTACCCATTTTAATATTGGTTTAATATTTCCTGGTTTTATATGATGTCAAAAACTATCTTTTTGAGAAATTAAAATGCCTTAAAAGTTATTGGAATTGTATTGATTATATTTACACTAAAACAATTATTCTTTTGAAATATTTTTTATTTACAATTTAAAGCAAAATTTATTTTTAGAAATATGGGTCCTAAATGCTCAAATTTAAAGATTACTAAATATTCAAACATCAATATTCAACAAATTTTAGAATTTTTTTTTACTTAATTTTAATTTTGATATTGCTTTCCGTTGTGCCCTAGATTAAAATATTTACTTCATTAATTCTGAAATAATATTTTAAACCTAAGTAATCAAATACTCAAGCTTAAAATTCAAAAAATGCAGTTTCACTCCAGTTCTGTTTGAAATACAGATTAGATTCCTTGTAAGTCATTTTTAATTTACATATATAGTGAATGTTATAACTTAAGTTTACCTTTTAAGTTATTTTACATTTATAATTTTTCCTAATCAATGTTTGTGGAAAAGCGTGCATGAAATGCAAAATATATTTGATGTATACAATTTTAAAAAAAAATAAAAATAAAAATTTCAGATAAACTATTAAATAGATATATTAATGTAAATGAATAAATTCCAAAAAGGAATTAAATCTATATTTTATATTTTAAATAAACTCTTATTTGTTGTCGTTTTGTACAACTTGTAAAAAAAATTAATATTCAATGACTAAGTCCAAAGCCTATACCTAGGATACTTAATAAAATTGAAATAAAAATAGAAACCAACAAGTGGACATTGCTATTAACTATAAGGAAGCATTTTTAATTTCCGTTTTCGGAACGTGGAATGAAATATTTCTAAACATATTTTCGCGTGTAGGGTTTTTTTTTCCCTTTCTTTTTCAATTTTGTGATGCAATCTCAATTCACAATCTAATTTATTTCCTGATGTATAATTTGCTAGACTCCTTTTTATTTCTGTAATGGAATGCAAAGCCAAAAAAATAAGTTTCCAATGAAGAAATAAAGTACAAAATGTGCTCAAATACATTTTCTAATTATCTTGGGAGTTTTATTTTTTCCCATTACTTTCTGGAATAAAAATCTAATTTTATGAAATCATTAGTGTTTCTTTTATACAAAAATGCTTATTTTGAAGCAAAGTAAATTGTTTGCTTTCTTTAAATTAGATTTTAATGTTATATTTTTCTGTTTGCTTAGATAAGTTAAGCATCAAAAATCCCTATTTGAAGTCAGTCCTTTAAAAGCAATTTTGAAGAAAATTAAGGAAAAGAATAATCCACTTTTGAATCGAGATGATGTTATTTGAGATGAAAAAATATGCCGATTGATTGAAAATACATTTAAACTTTAAGGATTTTAATATAAGGCTTTTAGTTTTTAAACATAAATAACCATTAAAATAATTAAAAATAAGAGAGGAAAAATGAGTTATAATATTTAATGATTCATCTACAACTAAAGTGAAATAATACTGTTCAGTTAATTTTGCACCCGTTATTCATGGAATTATATTTATATATTCCATTAATCCATTAGTTCCAATTAATACTGAAAAAAATATATTAAAATATTTATACATTTCCAATGTTTTTTTATGTAAAATAAATACGTATCCGAAGTGAAATATGAGTATATAACAACTAAATATCATAAATATTTATGATATGCATATACGTAAACAATATAACCATGGTTTATATATATTCTCCATGAATTTAAGGTGAAAAAAGTAAAAAATAACGAATTAATATTGGTTTCCTTCAAACACTATATTAAGTATGCTTATAGTTTGCTATACCGGTCAGAGGACATTTAGAAATTTTCTAGGAATTCGTCTTGAATCTTTTTCGTGCATAAATCATTGGAATATTATGTATTATTTAGGTTCTTAAAAGCAAGATGGAACTTTAAACTCGATTCAAGTTATTTCATATAATTTGAAGTAGTATTGGAAATTTCGATCAATATATTTCAATGTCAAAGTAGTGTTGTTAATATTTTAAAAGAAAACTTATTAGATGTAAAATGTTTGTACTCTGTTTATGAGTAAATGCAATAAAAAATTATATGTAATTTTTAACTCAACTACAACTCTAGATAATTTTAATTCTTAGAAGAGGTATTTACTTATAAAAAGTTACTTTTCATATCTGTAATAAAATATTCGAATATAAATAATTTGAAAACGATTTACTCTAAAAAAGCTACTTTTTAAACTTTTTTATTACTTGTGTATTTCTTTCTTGAATCGTATCATTTACTTAAATTAATAACTTACTTTCCATTTTTTGAAGTTTTAGATAAGTTTTCAAATTACTTTTCCTTTGAACTAAAATAATGAAATAATAGCGTTATACATGATGTTTTGGCTGTTGTTATGATACAGTCGAAAGAAGTAATCCACTTATTTAATAGTTTTGAATTTTAATGAAACAAAATTTGATTGCATTATATTAAATATGTAATTTTTTATGAAGTCTTTAGGCTATTTTTATTTACGTTCAACATTACTTGATTTTTAGCTTTTACGTTTGCAAAATTAGAAAAATTATTATTAATTACTTCGATTATTATGAGTAAAAATTGCATAAAGTACTACTATGGCAACGAAAAAATTAAACATAACTTATTTTTAATGCATACACATACATTGTTGAAACAGTGCAAACAAATTTTGATAGAAGCTTTGAATCATTATAAAGAAAATAATTTATTTGATCTTAAAAACTAAAAAATACGTACTGAGATTTCCTTATCGATTGCCTTATTTTTCATTACCTTTCTTTTAAATTCTTCCTGAATTTTCCACCCGTGTTGTTTCAGTTTATATATATGTAAATATTCCCGGTAAATTTATCTAAACTTTTTAATTTGTAATGGTCCTGACCTTCAAGACTCACACTTAAATAATTAGCTACTTTACCCGTACAACGAGCTAATTGTAATAGTACCTCTTAAAATTTAACAGCTTGCGTTTTAAAAGAAAGATTATATCAGAATCTATAGAACGATATCTTTCCACCAATCATAGTCTCCTTCCACGGAAAATCATGCGGATTTCTAGACTTCCTTGTTGCCACTTCTCCACCCAAGAAATTCGCATTTTATGTCTTCGTAATGTTCGTGCCAGCCCGCTTGTGTCTTTTGTTATATCGTCTGTCACTGTCTGCTTAACGTAATGTTGTAACGCTAGATGTTATCCAGTTTTTTATATATATGTGTGTGATCGTCAAATAAAGGGCTGTACCCAAACACCACATGATGCCTCATCCGTTCAATAACTCAAAAACATTTCACAAAATCAGGAAACATATTACGGAAAACTTACCACTCTCCACGGTTATATATATATATTATGCGTTTAAAATTGAGTAAAATATTAACCTGGGAGTAGTCACGCTGATCACAGAATCACCCAAGGCTCAGGAAATCATTAATTATGGGAAAACTGTCCACCAATGACCTTGTCAGTATCCTCCTATATGAAAGTCTTCATGGGAACTAAAATGTATTTGTCACATATTTCCCTCTTTTTTGATAGTGGTAAACATTTATTTTAACAATCTTAAGGTACTTGCTTCGACAGAGTTCCCCACGCGACCATTTTTTCTCCGAAATATTTTCTATGAACATTCCACATTTTTCCCTTATAAATAACTTAGTGATTTTGATTGTTGTATTGCACCACTTATTAGGGTTTATAAATGTAAATGAGCAGAATATAAAAAAAAAAAAAAAGAAATGCTGAAGGAAGTTGAAACTGATCAAACAAGGGAAACACATACTTAAATAATGCATATAAATCATGATAGCGAAAATAAATTTTAGGAAAGCAACAGGCCAATGAAACGTTTGAGTTAAAAGGAAGATTTTCAAATGCTACCTAAAGAACTCTATCAAGAAAAAATATGAAGCCATAAGTGTACTTACTGCAAAACACAAATCGCCCTGTCAAAAAAAATCAAGCAAGAAAAAGTTGAATATGCTATTTGCCGAGCATCAAAGGACAATAAAACTACAACTTGAACAAAATAGGACAGTTAGTGAAAAGTATCTGTCATTTGTGTCATTCATTAAAGTCACGCACATTTGAGAAACATTCTAATTCAGTTTGAATGGAGTTTTTCTTAAATTATCAAAGATAAATCAAAGTCCTTAAAAGTAGCTAAATATACTTTTTCTTAATTCAATCGATACATTTTCTTAATTAAAGTATCGAGTCCTCACCGGCTCCATGGTTAAAGAACAATTTTTTTTTCAATTTAAATTCAAACTAGCTCACTTGCCAACATTCCGCTTCCTTTATGTTGCCAAGGTTTGAGGTTTCTTATCCTTTTTTCTGGAACATACTTTTGCCCAGACCTCTATATAAATCGTATTTTTAAATGTTAAGGCCTTGGTTGAAATCTAGTTTAGTGTATTCGCGTGAGAAAGAAAAAAAAATAAGAGGATGGATTAGCATAAATATTACTGTGCTACATTTGAAAATTTGAATTTTTTTACAGTGAAAGCATTCATTTAACCTCTCATTTTAATTTAATTAAACACAAAAGGCAGATTTATTTTTTGTTTAGTTACAATGAAAGTAATAAATCAAAAATACATCTGAATACACTTTTTAAAAACTATAAATTTACTTAATACAGAAATGTATATGTTTAAAGCAAATCTATGCATTTTATTTTAATACTTTCGAATACATTAATAAGGCTTTTAAAAAGGTGGCTATAGGATCATTTGAAATACTTCTTGTATGACTCTAAAACTTTTTTGTAGTTAAAATTTTAAAAAATGCAGTACCACGTTCAAGACTCCAGAGAATCAAAGCATTAAAAAAACCCCACTGTTTTGAATTCAAAGAACTGAATAGTGAATAGTGTAATTATTAGCAGTAATTAATTTCCATATGATTTTAAAAATATTTCTTCATATTTTTTCATTCATGAGTAAAAATTCTTAATATATATATATATATATATATATATATATAAGCTATTTTTATGTAACCGGAGTCATGCTTAAATTTATTAAATTTTTGTTGGTAACATATCATGCTTCATCAATTTTCATTATATATATACAATCACCAGTACCGACAACTCGTGAAAACATTTCGCATTAAAAATAAACGAAGGAAAACCGAAGCTTATTCCATTACACTCAAAATTAAGAGATTAAAAGTCTATTCTACTATAGTATAGTATGTCTCATATGTATAATAACATGATTCATAACATAAACATATAAGTATTTTGGAGAAAAAGAAAATATATATATATATTATAATATTTTTTATTCGTATCACTCTAAAATAGTTTGAAACTGTGGCATATTTATAAGCTTTACTCTAATATTATATGCATTAATTAGAATAACAATCAATTAAATCCCCCACCTTAAAAATTTAATATTTTAAGAGTTTATTTAATACTTCAAAGAGTCATAATGTTCATTAAAAGAAAATAACATAATTTAATTTAACCAAATAAATTTTCATGACAATCTAATGATTAAAGAAAAATATGACTAGTAAATTTCTACAAAGAGAAAAAAAAGAGTATTACCTATCTGGAAACTTACAACATATGACCTCTTCTTTTTCCAATATAAGTCTTAATACCTTTCATAATCATAAATATTCTCCGCATTAAAGCTAATGTGGAGGAATTTATATCTAACTTACTAATGAGAACGGTGCGGGAAACTATAAAATTTTGCGAGTTCTCATTTGTACGAAAACTACTACACATAAGCAAGGAGCTTCCATTAAAAGTCGCATTGATAAAGAGGATGGGTTTTCATCTCTAAAAGTAGTAGAGAGATTTAAGTAACATAAGATTGAAATATTCTTTTTTTTTCTTTTTCTTCTTGTCATGCATATAGTAATGATAAAATTTATTTTAATTAAAGTGATCAATTAAAAAAGTTGATTAGGTTGAAATGTAGTGAAATAAATAAAAAAGGAATGGATAGCAATAATTATATCCCTGTATAAGTAACTTCTTATGTATTTCATTATGTAATTTAACTACGTCGTTATTTTCCATATTTATCAGCTTAAAAATGTTTATTATGCAAACAGAAATCTATTTAATTTTAAATTTGAAATTTAAAAATGTTAATGTACGTTAATTTTCGCTACTAGAAATTAATTTTATTTGCTTATATTTCTGTAATGAGAGAAAAAGAAATAAGAAGAGAAAATACTCAGTTTTAAATTGCTTTCGTAAATCTGTAAAATAATTTCTGAAGTATAAAAAAAAGTCCCATAAACTGTAGCAGGATATAGCAACCTATTTACAAATGACTACTTATAACACAGAAATTTGAAAAAGCTAAAATTAGTTTGGAAAATATAAATGGAAACACAAAAAAATAGCATACCAACTTATGAGTGACGATTGCTGGAACACATTTAAAGTTAACATTTTTCATAAAAGTACTTTTAAAAACAACAGTAAATTGTACATAGATTATATAAATATATATAAAAAAAATCTTTAAAAAAAACCCATCTGAACTGTGTAATTAAAAAAATGGAAAAACAAAAATAAATAATTTGAAAATATATAAGAAACCTTCTAATTTCGAAAAGTACTTTTCAAGTTAAATCACGCCGCCATATCTATTTTAAAGTAGATTAATATTAACAACTAGGATGTGCAACTTTAAAAATATGAATATTTAAAAATCTATTACATACACATAATAAAATCTTACATTAAACAAACAAAAAACAAACATTTTACTCATTAAACATGTAAGCATAAACAAAATAAAAATGATAATCATGTTCCAAATAGTATCATGCACGCAATCATATATTTTTGTGCATGTGAGTGGGTGCTCGCACTTTCCGTTCATAATAATTGATTTATAAAGGTTATTTGAATTTTTCTTTTTCAATATAAAGGAAGAGAAGAAGTTACGTTTATATACACAGCAGTTATAATTTGGCTTAATACCGTTAAAAGTAATCATCAGT
Source organism: Trichonephila inaurata madagascariensis (assembly GCA_019973955.1). Lineage (NCBI taxonomy): Eukaryota > Metazoa > Arthropoda > Arachnida > Araneae > Nephilidae > Trichonephila > Trichonephila inaurata. Next base: position 276,731 of record BMAV01002701.1, read on the forward strand.
CTTCTAATTCATGATACTGACATCCATTTGAAAGTTTAGTATTCCTTTTATCTTGTATTTACGAATTTTTCAAATACAAATCTTTAGTTTGAGTGTTTCTCCTCTCTTAGTATGCACACATACGTATATATATACATGCGTGTATATATTTGTAAATAAAAGTGTAAATATTTTTTAAAGCTTTTATTTATTTTATTTTTTTAAAATTGAACAAAAAAAAGAGAAATATGAAATAAGATCTGTCAGTTGGAGAGGAGGAAAAAATACAAACCTGACAGATGATATGAAGTTCTTTGTTCACTTGATAAGATTCCAACTGAGCATTTTCTTGGAATCGAGTTGCAATCAAAACAACGGTATGTTCTATTTATTCTAACCCTTTGCAATCGTTCGAAATACCTACCCTTGCCAAATTCTTTAGCTGCGATTCTCTTTTCCCTTCCTGTCTTATCACGGAGCCCCCAAAACATGTCTCCTCCAAGAGTTTTCTTTTTGTTTTCTTTTGTGTCCAAGTTTTATAACCCTCTTTAGGTGCTCCTTGCCTAAGTGAAGCAAGGGGAGGTAAGAAGAAAAAACGATTCGTCGGCTTAAAACAACAGCGGTAAGCTGAAGAAATGCTGTGCACGTGCTGCGGAACCTAAGTGGCATTGATCTCCCCTTTACGGTGGAGTCCCGAAGGACTCTGAGTTTGGTGAACCGTCCATACTTCAAACCGTTGCTATTCTTCAAAATTTTATCATTTGAGAATACAGAAAGTGTTCGTTTTGAATGTGATCAAACAGAGAACTTGTATCATGACTCTAAGAATTTACATAAAACCTAAATAAAATTATATGTATATAATGCAAGTGTGTATATAAGTGCATGTCTGTATTTTTTATAATACATGTATATATGTGTATACTTGTATGTATATATGTATATACATATGTGTGTATAAGTATTTGTGTATGTGCATGTATTTACATTCTAAGGCGAAAGTTCCTTTGCAAACTTGCACATAATTTTATTAGTTTGAAATAAAAATCTGCTGAAATGATACTTTCTCCCCCCTATATCTAAATTTACTTCGATTTAAAGTTTTAAAACGCTATAGAATTGGAAAATATATATTTAAACTAACAATGTCAATACTCACAATTTACTACGAAAACAGCATTCTCCCCTATGATGATTACATTAATGCAGAAATTATATTACATACTATGTAATATGTATACTCTTTGTTCTTTATATCGAGTGTTACACGAGAAAATAGTGCTATTTAGTACACAATATGCACTGTATATTCTTAAAAGAATAAAAACATTGACAATATTAGATAAAATGTTTGCGTTATGTAGCTGCTTAACACGTTTTACTACGTGTAATTTTACGCCCTATAACGTCAAATTACATAAGAAATCATGTTTTTTAGTAATTCTTGAACGTACAATGTGAAGCGAAATATATTTTATTTTGAGAACTTTACGATTATCATATTATCCCCATATTCTTGAGGCCATTGGTTTTAGCGATAAATAAACGTCGCAACTATTATTGAGTTTGACCGGCCATTTTATAATGAAACACAGCCGCTTATTTTAAGAAAATGATAGTTTGGTTTGAATTTAACATAGAACACTAGGATATGAATGTGAATAAAAGAAATATACAAAATAGGTTACATTAGTCGAATCAATCACCAACACAAAAGTTTATTACCACATGTTTTCAGCTAAAGATGAGTTTCGATGACGATTAATACTTAACCACCATAATTATCCCAAATTAAGTAATATCCACTGATCACTGAATACAAAAAGTGTACAGAATTATTCTTGGTAGGTATAAAAAATAGTCTATTCCCGTATATATAACTTTTTTTTCAATCTTGCAGACTCAAGACGGAGAATACTAAAAAAAAATATTCAGTAATCCTCATAAAATATTTTTCACCAGGAATTTTGCTATATTTTTTTGATATATCTCTCACACATTATTTTTCTATAAAATATAAAAAAAAGTTCTTAACATTTAATACAAAATGTGAGGAACATTTTCATTTTTAAAATATCTTGACATTTTCTGCTGAGTCAGAAGATATATAAAAACTACTGTAAAGGCTCTGAAGAATTGGTAATAATCTTCGCTTCCTCTAAAAATTTGAAATTCATGAGAGACTAATCTGCAGTTCTGTATAGTAAAAATAGAATATTTTTTTAGGAAATGTATTTTTTGAAGTAATTTGCATAAACACAAAAAAAGAAGAAAACTCCGAACAATGAATAAATTATGTTGCATCCTCTAAATCCTGTTTCTCCGAAAACCTGACCCGATCTGATATCATTTTTTGCGAAGATATATTAGAGCTTATTTTCAAGGACTGTCTTAATTTCAAAGCACAGCAGCTTAGATTTATTTAAGAATATCATATCAACTTCCCAAATATCGTCATAAAGCTCGTCGCAATGGAAAGATATTTATCCAATTTAAATCACTGAAGTTATATATCCATCCAATGTTGTATGGAATTAATCTGGCGATTAGTCTTTATATGATGTTTGCTAGGATGGATGCTTTGTCATTATTCCTTTGCATAACCAAACGGTTTTGCTCAATGATCAGCAATTCATTTTCAGGTATTGCATTTCAACTCGTGTTTTCCTGATACCTGTTTCCCCCACTTACGCTTTATATCTCTCTCCTTTCCTTCGCCCACCTGTTGGCTGATATTATCGAATGCTGATTGGAAATTTCGATTTCGATCAGCCATTCGAAGATTCTACTTTTCATTTGCAGAAGGCCGAAAGATTCTTAAGTTTGGAATCTTCCATAATTTTTTTCTGGGACTCGACGTTATGGAGTTTTTTCCCACTTCTATTGTCTTAAAATTAATGTATTATCATTTTCTCTTCGATTTAATACTAAATCCTTTGCAACAGAATTTAAATGTATTGAATATAGAATATTACGGTCCTTTATTATCAAACATGCCTGTATCTGGCATCTGAGCTACAACTTTTTTTTTAATATGTACGGCACCTGTTTGGCTGAAAATCTTAGCTCTGGTGTATGTTTGAAGCGCCTATTTTACGAGAAATCTGAAAAGTCAGGTAGGAACTTCTCTCAAACTTTAATTAAGCCTTAATTTTGAGAAAACACGTCACAGAATTTCTTTTTTTAAAAAAAGAAATTAATTCTCTTTTAAAACGAAAAAAAAAAATTCCTATCGCAATTTCAATAATAACTTTTAATATATAACTGATTTTAAAATATGAAATTCCAAAAAGTTTTATTGTTTAGGTATTCAGAAAATGTAATTCTGAAACAGATACAACAAAAGTATTATGTTACCTCATTTAAAAAAAAACAAGCCTGATATTTTAAATATAAGGAATGATTCTACTGCACCAGACGTTTTATTTAGAATTTCAGAATTATATAGACTGTTACTTCGAAAGTATATATTCTTCATTTTAAGTATTAATTTAGAATTATCCAATTTTCTGATAAAAAGAGAAAAATTAGGTATTGAATTTATCCTATATTATTTTCAGGTCTTGTACAGGTCAGGTAATGAAATTTAAATGCTCATTTTTTAATGATTTAAATTTTCGTAATTTTGTAAGTGATATATCCCTCACAAAACCTTTTTTTAAAAAAATGTCTTGCATATACTTTTTTTATACATAATTAGTGCCTTTTACAAATAGTTTATATATGTAAAATAGTAATTGTTAACAAATTTTATTCTAGGTTCAAAATCAAAGTTTGTTTCTGATACTGAAAGCAATGAAGCTCCAAATATTTCCTTGAAGAGGTTAGTATTTGTTATTTGTTCTGTACTTTTTTAGTACTAGTCTTAAGATACTTTTAACGGTATTCGAAATAATAGATTAAAATTTTTTAATCAACTTTAAATATATTTGATATTTAATTTTATATAACGATTTTTTAAAAAAAATAATTGAATTTTTCTTAAGAACATGTAATGTGTTTTACTGTACAAGAGAATATGTAATGTTGATGTAAATATTAAAATAAACTAACTGACCCGGCCACGCATTACTGTGGCTTTATTTTAATACGTTGATTTAATATTATTCTAAGCTATTCAATGCAGCAAAATTAATCTTCGTTTACAATTGCAATCAATTAATTGTACAGTATATCCGGAACTCAATCAGTTCTTTTTCTGTCTGAACAAGAATACAGAAATTTGATACACTTTTGAAGCAGTTCTACTTCATTGTTTCCAATGTCCAGCAGTTGGTTAGAAAATATCTGCGTCCATTGACCATCTTGCAATTCGTGTTTATGGTCAATCGAAGTGTTTCAACACATTTAGCCATTAAAACGATTGCTTTAAACTTACGTTAATCTCGTGAGCAAAAGTAGAGTGAGGAACGACTTGCAGTGTCGGTCGGAAATCACCAGACAGCACCGCCGAATATTTTCTCGTTGCCCTTTAAGTCTTACAAAATTCTATGTAAAGCTTCGAATGAGTGTTTATGGGTCTTAGTACACTCATTTCAGATTATGATTCAGCTCCTTTGCAATACTGTAGCCATTCGGCTTTTTTTTAATGCTTCACATTGCGTCTGGTTTTTCATTGAATGTCTAATGGCAGCTGTAATGTTGAATGTGCAGTTCGTCCACCATTTAACAAAGTAGATGCAATGCCTGAAGATGGAATTTTCTGTTGATCATATTTTTGTGCAAAGCTGCGACTGCAAGTTTAGTAGCTATAGAGAATAAAAATGTGAACGCGGGACTCGAACGCAAAGCCATTAGACCTCATTCCGGTAATATCCAGAAAAAATAAGGCAGTTTCTGAAATCCAAATCCAGGTTGCCCACTTTTGGGCCCCTGCTCCTGCAAGTTCCATCCCTGAGGGGAAGGAGCAGTACTGTCGTCCGGCATTATACGGCAAAATTACTGGAGTTTCTAAGGTTCAATTTCAGATTCTTGTTTCCCACTCAGAAAAACACCAGGAGTGCACTTTGCACTCTGCAAGAATTTTAAGGTAAGCCCATGCCATGATTCCCTCAAAATACGTTCGTTTGGCATTACTTGACATAGTAACGGGAATTTCTCGAATTGGATTGAATATTCGGATCAGCCGTTTTAAAATACGACAGAGATCCACTTTTTGCGTTACTATGTCTGTAAGTTAGACTGACAACGCTGTTCATGCATATTACGGTTCCTATGTCTGCAAGTTAGACTGACAACGCTGTCCACGCATATTACGGTTGTGCGGTAAAAGGTTACCGGAATTCCTAAAATCTGATTTCAGATTCCCATTGTCCGCTCCGAAACGCGCACAGGACTGATTTTCGATGTCCCGACGCGTGCGAATTCGGCAGCTAGAAAGAAGGAAAATTCGCAAGTGAGACTCGAATGCGAAGCCATTCCACCTAATTCCGGCAATATCCTGCAAATTTATGGCAGTTTCTGAAATTTTATTTCAGATTCTTGTTTCCATATCCTAGACGCAATCGGGAACTATATTCGGCTCCCCTGAGCCTGCAAGTTCAGTCACTGGAAAGGGGCATTACAGTCGCCCGGCATTATCCAGCAAAGTTACAGGAATTTCTAAAATCCGATTTCGGATTCTCATTCACCATCCTGAAAATCACCATAAATGTACTTTTTCCGCTTCAAAATTTTTGAGGAAAAGCTCCTTTCCCGATCTGCGTAATAGACAGTAGTCCAGAATTATCCGGCAAATTTCCCACAATTTCTCATATCGGGGACCAGATTCAGATCGCCTCTATCAAAATACGTCAGTGACCAAGTTTTCACACTCCATGGCTTTCAAAGTAAGCCCACTAGCAAGAGTGGGCCTAAAATACGGTCAACCGGCACTATCCGGCGAAGTTGCTACAATTTCTCATATTGGATATCAGATTCAGATTGTCCGTCTTAAAATACGTCAGGGACTAAGTTTTCATGCTCCAAGGCCTTTAACGTAAGGCCCTGCGAAGGGTGTGTTTAAAATACGGTCATCCGGTACTGTCCGGCAAAGTTATGGGTATTTTTGAGATTCCCTTCGAAATTCGGATTCCACGCCCCGAAATACACCAGGCATTAACTTTTCATGCACCTTTATCTACAAAATCCACTTCTGCAGGCACACACACACATTCCAATATTTTATGAATTTTCCCGTTTTCCGGATTCTTAACATTTCCGGATATAAAAAAAAGTATGACGTCAATAACTGAAATAAAACCTATCCTATATTTTATGTTAGACGAAATGACACACAATATGACAAATTATATAAAAATCGGTTGAGTAGTTTCGGAGTCAATCGCGGACAAACACTGTGTGTGACATGTATTTTTTCAATTCCTACTATTAGCTCACAATCTCTATATATTTATTTATTTATCTTGGTGGAATTTTCAATCGTTAATAAAATACATTTTAAAGCGCTCAATTGAACTGAAATTTTATATACAGGATTATTTTGGATGAAAATACAATAATATAATAGCAATTAATAAAATTTAATTCATTCAAATTAATTATTTAAAGAGTTACAGATACAACCACGTTGGCATCATTTTTGGCGACTTAGCGACCCTTTTGGCGACTTGCGTCAAAACATGAAAATGTTTTTTTTTTCTCACGTGTTAAAGTATTTGTTTGAACTGAAATTTATATACATGATTGTTTTGGATGACAATACGATACTTTAATGATAATTAATAAAAATTAATTACCACTTAATGTTGTGATTCTGTCCTATGTATATACATATTTATATTAATTGTAACTATTTAATGAAAAATAGCTAATCAAGAACACCTCGCAGATTTTGACGTCATCCACCTGCCTGATCCTAACATTCAACAAGATCTTCCTCTCTACAAACTCGATGAACTTTGTTTTCCCATTCAGAACTCCCACTTGTTAGCCCAAAAATACAATTTCAGATAGGGGATGGAGGATCTTTTATATATCCATATCCCTGTGACGTGAAGAAACGTAAAAAGTAACTAAAATAAAATGTTTCATTGTTGATCTAAGTAGGAATTGACTTATTTTTTTTTAATATTGTTTTATATATAAAGATGTAAGAATATATATCATAAGAAAATAGATGTAAATATAAAAATAAATTTTGCGGAAAGAACAAAGTATCAATAATATAATAAAAAAGCTTTGTACCTTAATTCATATAATTGGAAGTGCTTACAGATGAGTGAACTATAATGTTATTAAAAATGATATTCCGTAAAATCCAGCATATAACGCGCACACTTTTAACACAAAAAGTTTGAAATTTACGGGTGCGCGTTATACGCCGAGTATAAAAACAAGAGTTTTAAAAATAAAAAAAATAATGATAACTGATAACCAAAATAACGGAATACTGTTTATTTAAAAGAAATGACATTCTTTCTGAACTTAAGAGGTTGTAGTTCTAGAAATATATTATTTTTTTCTGAAACTTGGAATAATACCTCGAATAATGACTTCGAAACATAACAGCATATTTCACATTTCCTCCTAAAAAAGAGGGTACGCGTTATACGGGGAATATATCTAAAAATTAAAAATTGCAGCTTAGAAGTATAAATGCGCGTTATACGGCGGTGCGCGTTGTATGCAGGATTTTACAATGATTCATAAAAAAAACGTCTAAGCTGAAATTTTCTGCACTATTAAGTAAAATTTATTGTAGGATTAAATGCTTACAAATTGTTATGTATTTTTAACCTTCTTATAAATAATGTTTTTTCTCCTTTGCATTGTTGTATGTAGCATATTAATTAAATTCACTAAGGAAAATAATCAATTCCTGCCTTAAGTGTTTTTTATTTCTTTTCTATTTAAATTGCATATTATCTCCCTTATCCGCCCACGGAGCAGTTATTAGAGGTAACTGCATAAACAGCTGTATTGATTTTCCTCGTTTAATTTCATTGCATATCGCTCTCTCATTAACTGCAGGAAGAGAAACAACCAACTTGTCCTTTATAATGTTCAGTAAACACGAAAACGATAAATATTTTTTTTCTTTTTTTTTCAAATTTAACCTGGTTTTTAATATCTTCTCCCATTCATTTTTTGCTTAAAAGGTATTATTAACAGTGTACCCAGGTAAATATTTTTGTTTTTTGTTGTACGTTATTTTTTTTATAATTAGAAATAATAAATATTTTATTTAAATCTTATGCTAGCTGGTAAGAATTGGAAAAAAGATGTATAAATTCTTGATTTGATTTAAATTTGCCTTGTATTTCGAACGAATACAACCTTGTAATGTTAAAAGATTGCAAAGGAAAAAAATAGCTAAAAAGAAAAATAATAATTGAAAGTTGCTTAGAAAATTCACTATTGACGTCTTTTCTGCGTTCATATACATGCTAAACTATTTAAATATTTAAATAAACTATGTTAGTCTTCCTGGTAAATTATTGTTCTACGATGATAAATGCATTGAAAAATGATCAGATAGCAACATTGGTGGAGGGATGACCAGAGTGCCTCGCCTTGCCGTGTCCCATCATTGGAAGTTTGAATGACTGCAACGTTTAAACTCTTGCCCTTTGCTAAAATATTTTGTTTTGAAGTAAAAATTTTTACATTTCAAAAATTAAAAAGAAAATAATAATATTATTATAAGAGTACATTAGGTGCGATAAAAAATAATCAAAATCGGTGCAGAGTACCGAAAAGTTAACTTATTTTGGACTAGGAGGTGAGCGGGGTTAAACCTGACCAATCGGTATGCTGCTAAGAAGACCGATCAGTGAATATGTCGCATTGAAATAACAAAAAATTAGGAATTTGATCAAATCCTTAAGGGATAAATTCACGGAAGATATTAAAATACCGTCTTTTCAAGATCATTTCTCTGAAAAAATTAAGTGATTTCATCAAATCCCTGAACTTTTTCAGTGAAATGATGAAACGAACAAGTGAGGATTCGCAAAGCTCTACTTTCGCTTGTTACCACTCCCCTTTATACAGAACCGGCCATCTGAGGAAGGGGGTGCGGTGGACGCTATGCACCAGGGCCCCGCGTTTGAAGGGGCTTCAGCATGATCAAAAATTAGAATAATGTACTCTTACACATGAAATCTTGACAATTTTCTTATTGCTGTCAGTACAACGAGAAGTCCAAGATATTGTATATAAACATTATTATTATACATCTCCGAATTTCCATAACCTTACAAACTAATTCTTGATGCAAATGCCTAGTTTTTGTTATTGATTCACGGAACTCCCGAGGATTCCCACTTCAAATGGCTTTTTATAATTTAAGTGGACTTATTCGTATTTTAAAGCATCAAAGTCATTTCAGTTGTGTTTCAAAGCATTTTCCTGAAAAACGAAGTGGCCGCGGTAGCCGAGTGGTACAGGTATCGGATCGTGGCTTGCCTTGCCACGAGTTCGAGCCCAGTACCACTAAAGACTCACCGAGCAATGCACGTTAAATCTGTCGAGAGCTGAAACGTCCTCCCGTTGGTGTGGTGTGGTAGTTAGGAGAGGGAGTGCCAGCTCAGGTGTCGTCCACGTCACTTGACCATGGTTCAAAATTACGAGGTCCGTCGCCAAAAGCCCTCGTGTAGCTGAACAGTGCGACGTTAATATTCAATCAATCAATCAATCAACCTGAAAAACGAATTTTCGAAAAAGATAAATATTTTATTCCGAAATAGCAGAAGATGGAGTTAGAGTGAGTGAATATTAACTTCGCCTTATTCAGCAACTCGAGGGATTTTGGCGATGGTCCTCGTAATTTTGAACCACATTTAAGTGACGAGGATGCCACCTTAGCTGGCACCCCTTTCTACTAATTTGCACACCTCACCAATGGGAGGATGTTTCAGCCCTGACAAATTAACGTGCTTTAGAGTCTTTACACGGCTGGTCTTCAGCGGCACTAGACTCGAACTTATGACACGCTAGCCACGAGTACATGACCTTGACCATTAGAGTACTTCACCTCCATTGGTTTTCTTACGATGAAATGAGAAGAAACCCGATAGAAGAATTTAGATATTATTTTTTAAAACTGTAGTTGATATTGTACAAATAGAAGATAGATTTAAATGTACACCAAATATATTATTTTTAATTTCAAATGAATCACCAATGTAAAAAATTTAGAAACATGTTTTAAAAACTTTTTAAATAGCCTTATAACAAACATGAAGATGAAAAAAGCCCCAACAAATTGGTTTTCTGTAGAACTCTTGATTTGAGTGAAAGGGATGCACGGCATATGGAAATGCATATACTAAATAATAATTATAATGAGTTTCTAAATATATTAGCCGAGTTGAAACTTTTCTTTTCATTGCCTTTTACTATTGCAAGTGCTGATGGCTCAGTAGGCAAATTAAAAGGTCAAGGGAAAAGGCTGCAAAAAATAAAACAAAATGAAAGAAGTTACTTTGAAGAAATTAAAAGATGTGTTACTGAATTTAACAGTTTTGGTGCATGTACCTAAGATAAAGGACTATTAGATGGAAATAACATAGTAGGAATCGCGCGTATTAAATTTTAAAAATAATTCATACCAAATTGGTAACTCAGTTGAAATTATAAAAAAAAAATTGCCTACCTAGAAAAACTCATCATATATAGTTACTACAACGTTTACCGAAACAATTCCAAAGATTAATCTAAATCTGCAGGAAAATCATCTGTATTTGAAGGTCAAGTATTTAAGAAGTGTTTGAGCAATTCAAATTACAATATAAAATTAAAAAAAATTGCTTGTAAAAAAATAATGTATATTATAACTCTAGATGACACAAATCAACAACCTATTTCAACAAAAATGAATAAGTTATTTTTTTATTAATTATGAAGAAAAAAATGTTTGAAATTTTGTTACAAATATCTTTTTTTAATAAAAAATGCCAGCCTGATTACCTAATTATTTTGTTAATTAATTTCGAATAAATAATTCGTAATCAATGATTGCTTTTGTATTGCATACTGCACTTTTAATAATGCACCATTAATAAACACTTTTAAATTGATGACATCATTTCATCATTTAACTGAAACAGTTCAGGGATTTGATGAAATCACTTACTTTCATCAGAGAAGCGACCTTGAAGAGACGTTATTTTAACAACTTCCGTGAACTGATCATATCACTCAGGGATTTGATCAAATACCTAATTTCATCATTTCCCTGTGAGAAATGCAACATAAAGCTTTTTAAAAGCTACAAAATGATCAGATAGAAAGAAAAAAAAACTTCACACTAATTAAGTTTTTTAGAATACTTATATACATTCCTTTCATTTTTGTTAAATATATAGTGCTTCCCATGTTCCACACACTAAATCCTGGTTTTATAAAGTCGTTTTTTCTTATTCATTGAATGAGGCAAGGTGTATTCATAATACAGAAATGTGAGAAAAGTCAAATTATTACTTAACTAAAATTCTGCTTCGTATTAAATATTTATTTCATAAACATCCGCGTATAAAATTGAACAGAAATAAATTACAGTTTAAAAAAAACTAAAAAAAAAACAGACTTTTATAGTTAATCGAATTAAATTGTAACAATCTTTTAGTCGCCAAATCTGGAAATGGTATCTGAAATGAGTCGTAAGATGCGGGACGGGATATGAAAATGGGAAATTGTTATTCCTGTTAATCCTGATCAGAACAATGAAACAAAATGATTAAATTATTGTATTGGCATCTGTCCTGGACAAGTAAGCAAAATTTCGAATTAATCTCACCTTTTAAAGTGGGTAAAAACTGAATTCAAAGATTCCGTTACATACAAGTGAAGCCTACAAAAGGGTGTTAAAAATCGTCCAACCTTCAAATTCTATTCCCACCTCATTTCCTTTTAAGGTCAAAACCCATAATTTCCCATGTACTATTCTCTATTCAAAGCCTAAACTAAAAGTCCATGATTCAGCATTTATTGAAAAATATTCAATTCAACTCAATATCATGGACAATTGGCGTGGGCTTACATCGCTAAAGGTTTTAAAGTTGTCTTCAAGAATAAATAAAAAAAAATTTCCCCTGAAAATTGCCATGCTTCCTTTTAAACGTAGTAATATATATATGTAATAATTTTAATTGATATCTACTCATAATCTAATCTCCTTTATTTGTAACATCTAATTCATAAATCCTAATACCCTATTTTGAAAGGCGTCTCAATTTATCTTTTTCTAAAGTATTAAAAACATTATGTGGGTATATTTGTTACCGATTTTTTAGATCTTGAATTTTCGGTAGATTTATTGGTGATGCCAAAAAATATAAGATCATTAATTGTTTTCATGTGTCTTAATAACAAGGTTTGAATAGTCTCTAAGCAATGCTGTCATTTATCTAAATAACTAGTTATTCCCTTCGCCTAAACAGGTGATTGTATTTTTTAAAATGTGTTTTTCCCTATACATAAAAACTTGATATACTCCCTCTCTTCGCCTTTTAGCAAACGCGCATTTTTGCTCTTTGTTTCTTTGTTGTTGTCTTCGTCAAAATGTAAGGCGCACACGTGTGTGTTTTTATGCTGGATATTTTGTGTGTCGTGTTGTGTTCAGGATATTTATGTTTGTTCGTCCCAACATATTTAGACTACTCACTAGGATTATGATATATATATATATATATATATATATACTTTACATACACATATAATTAATATTTATAAAACTTAAATAGATATTCTAGGTGTTTGCCATAATTATTTCCTGTTTAGTTTTTTATTGTATTAAGCAGATATCAGACATTGACTAATATATTTTTCTTTGCATTACAGTGTAATGTTGAATGATATTGTGTGTCACACACATAATATCCCTTGTAACACAAATACATTGTTTTCATTTTATTACTAATAACGCATTAAAATAGAAGTAGTTTTGTAATTACCGATTTAAATCGGAAGCAATTTATCCTATTTGATATCAGTATCAGTCTTTTGTAATCTATCTACACGGCTTGTAGCAAACCACAGCATTAAGGCATGTAATTCCTGTTATTTAGAGTTTTCTAGAGATTTTGGTCAGATGTACCCTTACATTTCAGCGCACATGAATCATTCCTTAGATATTTGGTAACTTAAGTGGTCACGATCATGAACTCGTGGCTGGCATATCATGAGTTCGAGTCTTAGTGCCATTGAGATCCACCATGTAGAGGGGATGATGCTCTATAAATTTATCGTGGCTTAAAGTCTTCCTGTCTTGACGTGATCTCGGTGTCACTTGATCACGGTTCAAAATTATGAGGTCCGTCGCCACTATTCCTAGTGTTTCTTTATAATGCAACGATAATAAACACTAACTCAAGCTTATGTATTAGATTAACCCATATGCTTCAACATGTTGTCTAATACTTAATAAAGTAAGCAGATATATTTAATTATCACGACATCCATAAGACATATACCTTTTTAAATTTCTAGCACATTCAGAGTGGTGCTTTTGCTATTTAATTAAAATTTGATTTACTTCCCTTTACACATTTCAGAGTAAATAACAAACTAGATACTTTTATATTAAACCTTATCGGCAAATTAAAATGATTCATTCTACCTGTCACCCACCAGCGCAAATTTTCACTAGTTCTCATCCTCTTGCGATAATTCTTGATCAAAAGTTAGTGAATACAATTAAAATTCTCACTGTGTCAAATACTAACTAAATTAACGTGCAGTATTTAATTAGTACATGGTATGGTAGATGCAGGCTCTACCTTTTCTGCGTTGTGCCGCTTTGAGGTCACGCTTCTCCCATTTGGCTAAAATTTGAGCTATTTCATTCTAAGTATTCCAAACTTAATAAAGGTGCGTTGCAGATCTAAACCTCATTCTCACTCTATTTATATTTTGATCGCAAATTATCCTCCATGTCCACTCAGAGGACATCTATCAGAGATCCCGCTCCATAAACAGCTCTATTGATTTCCTTGTTTAATTTATCTGCATATCTCTGTCTCAGCAACTGGAGTGTGAGGAATTATCTCGCTTCAGATCGTTCATAAATTATATCCCAATAAAGGCCGAGGTCCCACAGGGGAACGTACGCCGATAGAGAAGATGCCTAATTGCATTAAGTCGCCTTTCATTAATGGACGCAGATATCGTCTCGGTTGAATGAATGGAAATTTTCCAGTGAGAAAGAATCCAACACACAGGATATCGACCAACGTAACTACTAATCTGCAGTTGCGGCTGGTTTGGGAATGCTGCAATTAGTTGCAAATTATGCATTTGCCTAGGACGTTGCGCGATAGTGATTAGAATGCGAGTCAGAAATTTGCGAAATATCCGACACGTGGTGTTGAATCTTTTTGGTTTTGGTGTGTGTATATTTAAAACGCGGAAGTTGGGGGAGGAAATTCTAACGCGTGTACATAACAGTTTTAGGGGATTTTTTCCCCTTTTTCATGTAAAAATATTAACTCAAATTAATGTGAAATGATACTTTCTTGTTCTGGAAGTTGGTTGAATAATTTTAAAGAGTAATAATATAATTCAGTATTATATATACACAAATATATATATTACGAAATGTGAAACGACGAAATTAAATATTTTATTTCGTTTTTTCTAAATTTTATTGCACTCAATTTCCTTTAGTAGATTTAAGAGAATTTTTGCCTTAAATGTTAGGAAACACACTCTCTCTCTTAATTTGCCTAAACATAATTTTTTTATCTCTACAAACTCGATTGTGATTTTCTGGTGTTTTTTTTTCAAGCTTATACTCCGTTTGTAAATCATATATAATTCTTATAAGTGAATAAATAAAAGATGTACGGGTGAAAATATTCGAAAAAATCATTTTGAACTTTAAATAAGTAGACTAATTTCACAGGAGTGTTAAAGATAAACATGCTTCTGTTTCAAAAATTCCAGTCATCTCCTTTTTAAAGAAATGAAGAATTAAAAACAATATATAGTCAGACAACATCGTGAAATACTCAACGAAGAGGTTCGGTATCGATTAATATGTGTATAATTTTGTAGTTTCTGGAGTAAATCAGTTTTTAAGACAAGATATTTTCTATAGTCTCGTTAACTGAGCGCTTATTAGAGGACAACGTTATTTCTGTCAAATCATTGGTTCGGGATTTGGTGCTGTTAAGGATCCCTCTGTGTAGAAGGGCTGATTTATGTTAAATCGAAGTTCTCACGTTGGCGTTCAAATTGTCCCAATTCAGTGTCGTTCACCTCCCTTAAACTTGATTCAAAGTTTCATTGCCAATAGCCTTTTTGTATGTGTGTGTTTTAGAAGAGAAATTGAATAATCAGTGACATATCCTGAAGTGTTTCTAAGCAAAAATATTTGAAACACAAAAAGTCATTTTTGAACTGAAATTAATTCTAATAATGTGTTTGACTCCTAAAATGTAGACATTTGTAATAATTTATGTTTTGAAGAAAATACATTACAGAAAGACATCTTTGTATTAGAGAACTGAAAATAATTACAATTGATCGATTTTGTGTTATTAAGTATTTCATGAAATTTACAAAAACGTATTTTAAATTTAATCAAAATAAAAAAAAAATCGCGCAATTGCGTTGCTTATTTTATGTTTTTCCTTTTATCTCTACATAACATTTCTTTATATTGTGCATTTTCAAAAACAACACAAACCCTTGAAGATAATAAAAAGCCAAAATCTTTTAAATATACAAAACTATCTTTCTTTATGAGTATCTATGGCTTTGCTTTCAATATCGTTTATAATGTTTTGAGGCGTAGTTTCGCCAAAAGGAATTTTTTCATTACACTCTATGGCCGGTTTTCATGAATTCTGGAGAGTACATAAAAGTGATTTATGTGAGTCTCAATTATGCCAAAGCAGCGATATTGGCTCCTTAAAAAGAAAAAAACAAATAAACTAGAGTAAATAGTAGGAGATGCTTTTACAAAGCGCATGATGTTTTAGTTAAAACATAACTCAAACGCTTTTAATGGCACTATTTTAAGAAAATACGTTTTTGAAAAATACTTCGCTAGTTAAGTGCATTTTCATTTTTCTAAAAGCCCATAGAAAAACAACCTTGAAAAATGGGTAATTCAAAACAGGAAGTTCAGCATAAAAATTTATGAAGAAGTATAATACTTATGACTAGTTTCCTTTTTAAGAAAATGAAGCTAGATGCATTTTTTAAAATTTTTCTATCGTGTCATGAAGCATTTGCTTAGAAATTAAAAACATACATGTGTTTTTATTTTTTTTAGATAAATAAATAATTGCTATGTTTATCTCAACTTTTTGTGCATACACATTTAAATAATGCAAGACTCGATAACTTGACACAGTCATAACTAGAGTGGTCATATTTCGAAGTAAGTGGGCGCACAATCATTAACGTAAATAGTTCTTAATTAAAAGGTTTATGTTTTTTTTTCAGTTCATCCTAATTGGATTGCTTCGGGACACTCCATTATCTTTAGTGCAGGTTATAATTACGTAAATAGTATCCATATAGTACCGTTATTCCATCAAAGAAAACAACACATTTATTTTTAATTATTTTTTTTCATTTTAATTATGTCACTTAAATATTCGTTGTGAAATTGTGAAGAGATAAAAATTGTATGTAGATTTGTGTCTGGTTCATGAAAAGCATAGGTTGTGAAAAAAGTATTTGCGCATTTGACTGTCATGTACGTAAATTTTAGCATTATTTTTAATAGTCTTATGTGGACTCAGTTACCAAACACAAACATAATGCTACTTATACTACTATATTGCGAATAATTAATATTTGAACCAAAAGGAACAACAGATCCTTAAGGAAGGGATTTGGTTAAAAATGTCAGTGTTCCTTTTCTTAGTCGTAGACTATTTTTCGTCAATGCTCTTAAACATTAGTTAGTTGACTAAATCTATCTGTTTTTAAATAGTTAGTTCCTATTTTAAAACCTATTAAGGCACTACCCTTGCCTAAAATTACAGGCCAATCTCTCTATTATCAGTTCTTAATGCACTAGTGAAAAAGTCCTCCTTAATAGCTTAAATGACCACCTTAATCAAAATCAAATTTTAATTATGGTGGTCATTTAAGCCAGCACGGCTTTCGGCCACAGCTCTCTACTACCCACCAGTTACTCAGAAACTTAACCTAACTTAAATGCAAAAATTAGCTGACTTCTCTGATCAGCCATTCTCAGAAGATCCACTTGATACTAATTCAGTCCAACTTTTTACGTATAAATATTTTCTCTCTTTAACTCAGACTAATTTGCTGTAATAACAGTATCGCTCCTGCCTCTCCAATCACAGAAAAAAAAAAGAAATTTTCTATCTCAAGACTTTTTTTTTCATCATTTTTTATCTATATTTTATTTGTATTTATAAATTTATTCATATCAAAGTAATTTCTCTTTTTACTATTTTTCTTTCTTTATTTTTTTTAAACCTTCAATATTACTTATTAAAATGGCAATTTGAAATCCTTTTTATGTCATCTAAAATCTCCTGAAAGAAGATGAAGGTGCAGAAAACCCATCAAACTAGAAACATGTTTTTAAGATGAACGGGTATAAAACGTCCTCTACCTTCTCGTATTCCTATGGGTTTGTGGATTACCCAGCATAATTAATAACCTGAATTGCCTCCAAGATACCTTCAGAAACTTGTTGAGCCCATATCACATGTTACGGCCCTTTTGCATGCTCGTGAAGCCCCAATACAATATTATGCAGATATACCAGTTTTTCTAGCCCTTACAGTCGAACCTCTATATTGCGAATTTTTCTATATAGCGAACTTTTTCCTTGAACCAAGAACATTTCGTGGTTTTCTTTGTAAAATATCCTCCCAATAGCGAAGTGCATTTTCTATATATCGATTTTTTTTCTTTGAGATTCTATTTTTTTCTTCCTATTTTTAAAGTATTTTTGGAAATTTCAAGTTATTCTCTCTTTTAACACATTTTATGGTGGTTATAAATCTTGAACTGGCTTTACCAGGGTCCTGACGCACCTAGAACAAAAACACTGCATTGATTTTTCAAATAAAAAACTCAAATAAAAGTAACAGATTTTATGAGTAATTAAATATAAGGACGCATGTGGTAATGTACGCTTACGATTTCTAGTTATAAAACAATGTATGTTTAAAACTACTAGCATGCTTTAAATTAGAAAATGTCAATAAAATTTATTTAGTTTTAATATAAAATTATTTTCTTAATGTTGAAAGTTCAATGTATTCTTCGACATTCTTTTGTGTCTTGTATTCCTTGCAATTTTTTTCCTATTATTATTCTTTTTTTGATGGGCCAGATATATATCATATATATACATTAATTTACAAAAGGGGTAAATAATTACTTTTTTAATATATAGTGTTTATGAATTTAAAATCCGTTTTATGTTGTTTATATAAAGTTAATTGAAAGATGATCCTCTATATAATGAACTTTTTTGCGGGATTTAGTGACTTCACTAAATAGAGGTTCGACTGTATACAATTTAATTATATTCAATGGAAATATTTAATGATCAGATACCTCTTGCCTTAAATTTTCTTCTGCTTTTTCTAATAATTAGTGGACGTTTATTAATAATTTTTCCTTCAAGCTAACATTACAACAATACATATTATGTATTTATATTTATTTTTATATAAACAAATGAAGAAAAGTTTGAACTGTTCTATATTATATATAAGGAAGTTTCTTTGCTTTTTATAATACCAACTTCAAAAGTACATATTGTCAAAATAATTTAAATATTTTTCAGAAATTTTTTTGAAGGATATTTGTTCAAATAATTTTTAATTTAAGTAATTTTATACAGTTTTGGTTTTTGAGATTTATGTGTGCTTTTTGGCATATTGAATAGAAAAAAAATCATATATGTTCTAATTAAAATCATTGAGAATATAATTATCATCTAAGCATGCATATATGGTAATAATTATATATATATATATGTATATGTATCTTTGAATTCGTTTTTATTTGTATAATCATGTATATTGTAGCAATATATACACAAAATCAAAGAAATGTAACAAGTATTCCAAAAAAGTTATATTTCAAATCTACTATTTTATAATGATTTTTAAAATGTATACACAGGTATAAAGTTTAAAAATAAAACGAAGTATGAAAGATTAAGTTTTATTTTAAATGAAACAAGTAAAATTTTGTACTATATATTTTTATGAAGGAAGATACCTGTTTAGTTTTACATATTACATAGATGATATTTAACACATTCATACATTACTTTTTTATGCATTATCTTCAAAAAATACTTATTTTCCCTTATATACATTTAATATGCATTCTGTTCTAAATAAATCTTTACTATCGTTTGATAACTCTTCTTTTGATACATTTTACCAAAATAAAATATTTTATCGTTACGCTTAAAGCCATTTTCCTCCTCAAAGCAAGTTACTGTTCCCACTTTGACAACAACATCCACCTGCATTATGAGGTTCAATATATGTATATATCCAGTTCATAATACAACAATGTAAAAGACAGCTTGTTATCAGAGTGAAAAATCGTAAAACAAAGGCTTCATCTTAACAAATTAAAAGAATAATAATAAAAAAGGATGCCTTCAATTTAGAATGTTCCTTTCTACAAACATGATGGAGTGTCTTTTGCAGCGTTGACACTCGCCGTTCGGTTTTATCTCCCCGTTTTATGCTGCCTATTCCTTTTGTTACGCCGTGTAAATGAGGCAATGTTCGCTTAATAGGTTAATGATATCACTTTTATTGCAAATTTTACGACGTATCGTTAGGGATAAACCGCGCTTCCCAGCCAAGAACTGCGGTTCTCTCTTTCCTGTAATCAGGATTTGAGATGGGGTGAACCGTTCACTGGCCTCGGGTAGATAACTGAATCGATTCACTTTGTGGAAAGAAAGTTATTTTAAGTGGGGGATAATTTAATTCAAGTGTGATTACATTTCCGATAGTAATAATTGTGGAAAAGAAAGGAAAATTGAAATTGTGTGGTTGTCCTGATAAAGCTGCTGTTAAAGTAATAAAAGAAAATTATGTACATATACGTGTTTTGAAACATACGTTAAAATGACAGTTTAATTTGCTGATTAAAACAAGATAAAAATCAATAGAAATTTATTAAATGACCGAACAATTTCGTTGTTTTATCATCATTTTTAATGACTTGTATCACTTTTTTTATACGCATTTAAAAAAAATGTACTTCAAAACCATAAATTAAGAAAAAAAAATCTTATTGCATGAAACTACTTTGATTGACTTACAATTTCTAGTTATTATGCACATCGAAGTGTATTATCTGATGTTACTGATAGGTTATTGCATTAATTCCATTGGTAATATGTGTATTTATCCTTCTATACGATTTATTTGCTAGTCATACTTAAAACTAGATACTTTTGTGGGTGGAGTATTATTTTTTTCGAATTATAAATATAAGCGTAAGTTATATTAACTTATGAGTATCCTTGTACGTCAGACGATTTTGGTCGACGAGTATAAATGTTCTGTGTATCAGTAAAATGTTAAATCCCCCTGAATTAAGGGAAATACTCAGCAGTAAGAGCAACTAATCTAGAAAAAACATTTTAACTATACAAATTATCGATTAACCATTAACAATGTATTTCAAATGACACTGATATTTACAATAAATAATTATGTCTTTGCGTGCTTGGTGAAGTAAAATCTAAAAGATGATCGGAAAAAGTATTAATATATTGATCATTCCACACACATGTAGTTTCTGCTTAAGCTTCCACAATATTTATCATATCTACTAAGCATAACGATTCTTAACGATACATATCTTCTCAGCATGGGATGTTAATATGAAATAAATTCGTTTTTTACATGGGAATCTAACCAAATCTTTCTAAGAATTGAGACGTTTTAACCATCTGTGTTATATGTGAGATCATTATTTGAATAAAATTGTGTTTATATACACTCATATGCATTGTTGCTCATAACTGATCAATTGTTTTCGCAATTTGTTCTTTTTTAAACATAGGTTGGTTTGAAGCTTTTAAGAATAGTTGGTACTCCATTTACCGACAGTGTTAAATTGAGCCGTTTTGGGAACCTGTTTCTCAGAAACTGTTAAATATAAAAACTTCAAATTTTGTGTACATTAATTAGGCTTTTTTATTTAAATAATGGTAAAATATTTAAAATATATTGTTTACTTTTTTCAAAAAAAAATTCATCGTAAAAGTATCGTTTGAAATTTTTGAAAATTGTCATTTTTTTTACGATAATTGCTTTTCAGCAAAATATTTTGCGAAAATCTCCAAAAAAGTAGCTTTATTATGTATAGTGACATATTATTTATGTGCAGTAAAAATTGCAAGTACTTTCATTCAGTAGATTCACACGTGGGGTACACGCGGTTAGAAAACAATCATTTTGAGAAAATTGCATTTTTAGTGTAAAAAGGCACTTCATGACAAAAATAATGAATTACAACATGTATTTGCCCTATTTTACTAAACATAAGTATCTTCTTAATTTTTTAAGCATTAAATAGGAAACAAAGTCTTAAAATGTTCAGAAAATACATATATAATATTTTTCAGTTTTTGTTCAACGAGATTTTTTAAGCATTTTGTGTGTGCATCAATTTTCACACATTAAGTAACAATCTGTGAAGAGTTTTAACTTGAATGCATTACAAATATCATATTTGACCTTATAGCATCATAAATATAATGTAAACATGTATCAAAACGTAAAAATAATGATTTGGAAATATGTGATTTTATGACATTGCGAAAGGTTTTTATATGGATTTGTATGTTCACAATGCAAACACAATTTCTAAAAGTTTCAAAATTCAAAATTTTCTCTTAACTGTACAAGAGATTTCTAAAAAAAGTCAAAAATAAAACTGTTTTATGTTTTTAAACATGAAATTTGTGTATTTTTATGCATGTAACAAGCTTCTCGCAACGACGAAAAGCATTACACATCTGAGTTATAATTACCATTTATTGTAATACCTTTGAATGTTAAAGCTTAAAAACTTGTCTGAACAATAAATAAACATTAATATTTGGAACAAATTGAAATATTTAAATATATTGTTTAGTTTTCTCAAAAACATGTAACATAAAAGTATCACTATGAATTTTGAAAAAAATTGACATTTTTTTTGTCACGATATATGGACTCCAGTCAAATATTTTGTGGAAATCCCCAAAAAACTCACATGAATATATATAATTACATATCAGTAACATGACGAAAAAAATTACATTGCTTTATTTAAACATACATTACATACATTATTTTCTGAGAAAAAGATGTATTCAGTTTTAAAAACATCATTTTTGAGAAAATTGAATTTTTACTATAAAGTGTGATTCTTCTTCAGAAAAATAATGAATTACAACATGTATTTGTCCCATTTCATAAAACATTAGCATCTTTGCAATTTATTTTGCATAAAATAGTAAACAAAAAAAGTCTTAAATTGCCCAGAATAGTATTTTTCAGTTTTTTTAACGAGATAATTTCTAGTATTACATCAATATTCTCAATTCTGTAACAATTTTTGAAGTATCAGAAGCTTTCATGCTTTACAGATATCAAATTTTGAACATAAAGCATCAGAAATATAATGTGAAAATGTATCAATATGGTTTTGGTATGAATTTGAGATGGTATTTGAAAATACCTGATTATGCGACATTTTGAAAGTTTTCGCTGGGTTTTTGTAAAGTTATCATTAGGTTTTGTTGTAGCAGACAGTTTCTAAGTTTTAAACTTCAAAAGCTACTCTAAACTGGACAAATAATTTCTAAAACAGCCAAAATAAAACTGTTTTTATGTTTTTAAACATGGAATTTATGTATTTTTATGTATGTAACAAGCTTCTCGCAAAGACAACAAACATCATATTTGATGTGCCATCTCATACCTTTTTCTCAGAAACTATTAAACATAAATACTCAAAATTTATTGAATATCAATTAAACATTTATATTTATATTGAAGTGAATTTTTTTAAGTATATTAATTAGTTTTTTTCACAAAGAAAATCTGTTAGTTCACCGAGCATTAATATTATGAATTTATTGAAAATTGTTATTTTTTATTATATCTGCTTTCTATTTGGATGTTTTAAGAATATTTCAAAAATGTCACTTCAGTATACACAATTGC
This sequence comes from Trichonephila inaurata madagascariensis, assembly GCA_019973955.1. Classification (NCBI taxonomy): domain Eukaryota; kingdom Metazoa; phylum Arthropoda; class Arachnida; order Araneae; family Nephilidae; genus Trichonephila; species Trichonephila inaurata. The sequence goes on from BMAV01002701.1 coordinate 299,854, forward strand.
ATTTAAAAAACATAGAGTACATACATACAGTATATTTACACATTTGTAAAAATATAAATTTTAGAAAACAGAAATTTTTATAAAAAAAGCTTATCTCATCAAAAAAAAAATGTATCCTATAATTTATTATGCACGGTAAAGAAGGATAAGATACTTGGTTCCCCTTCAATTTCTATTCATTTAATGGATGGTGTGAAATGTCTTTTACTATTGTTTGGATGAAAAGCAGGTGTTTTACATATGCAATATCTGAACAACTATTGCCTGTTCAGTATCTTCATAGGTTGCA
>BMAV01002701.1:310142-352783 GCA_019973955.1 Trichonephila inaurata madagascariensis
CATATTATAAAAGTTCCTCATTGGGAAAGTAATGTACATGTTTCTATATTCAGGAATATTTTTATTAATTATATACAACGCAATCAATTTCTAGTGTAAAAATATCAGAAATAATAAATAACTTTAAACAATTACTAAATATTGCTTAAATCAGAATTACCCAATTATTTTTTATTAATAGTTATTGGAATAACTCAATTCTAAACTGTAAGAATTAAAATTGTGTGCTTAGAATAATAATAGTTTTTACTATAAATTTACCATATTTCCTAGTTATAGTTACCCCCTTATTCTAATATTAGATAAAATTACTTATGATTATTTAATTCATATATAACTATAGTGTCACTAAAGTTATAGTAGTGTGTAAACTCTCTTTTTAATTTTTATTTCTTTTTTTTTAATACTTTTGTAAGTGCTACATTTCAGCTATTCACATGCTCTGATCTGCATTTGGATCCACAATCTGGCAATGACTTTTTTATTGCACTCATATTTAGCGCAGGCTCTGCATTTTTAACTGCAATTTTTAGTTAAGTTATTTCTATCTTGTAATGGATTTAGATAATCCTATCCATTATTTTCAATATATTTTTGCTCAGTATTATTAACATAAAGGGGGAAGGTTGGATGGCCACAAAACATATTCAACCCACTTTTATATAAATTAACTTTTATATATAAGCTGTCCTAAGTCAGGAATTTTTTTAATACAGCAGCATATCCATTTTTTAAATTTCGATTGCTCATATGTCCATCATTGTGTGGTTTTATTACTGTGTGTTTTTCGATTTTGATTGATGGATGTTCATCCTTCATTTGTAAAAAAATAGACTATATATATATATATATATATATATAATTAAATTATAGATTAAAAATTAAATTTCCTATCTAGCACTTAAATTTTTTATTTTTTATCATTACCTACTCAAGTATTAAACTAATCACTCATTTATTTCTTCCGAACATATGGTCTAGCTAATAAACATGTCTAATTCCAGATCGTTATATTTAATAGTCCTATATATCAGCACTAACTTGTGACATAGCCATCTGTCGATAGCTATGACGTGGTGGATCCGCGTAAGTTAGAGGTGTGGGATTATCAGAAGGATGAGACATTTTATAATTCTTAATACAACTTTTATTAAGAATAACTTAAATTACTTATATATAATGCACAACTTATTTTAAGTGAGAATAAACCACAAAGAAAGCCGAATATTTAAGTCAGAACGCACAACTAGATCACTTATCCTAAATATTATTGATTATCTACCTAATCTCATTTTCTATATTATATTATCGTTTAGAAAGTAACCTTCCTACCTTGGTTGAAGACTCATCTATTCTGCTACTTGTAGATAGATATACTCATGTACAATTACTCTTCCTTATAAATATTATTCTCGAAGGTGGGCGTTTCCATCTTCCTTGTGAGTAGGCCGTCTAAACACTTGTTCCGAACTGTTCCACACTAAGCTTTCTCTAAGATTGCCATCCCTCTCACCAAACTTTCTATTCTTTTAAAGTATATCTTATTTGCATTGTTGCTTTGTTTATCTTCTTGGTATTGGGTTGGAAAAGTTTTGCCATTAATCGTGGCCGTCAAAGAACGTAGGAGTTATGTTAGAAGAAGAACGCGTGAGATGTCACAAACTTTCAAGTGCACTCATGAAATCCGCGATCGATGTCTTAAGTGTTAACCCACTTAAGATTTTCGGTGGCGTCCGTTTTTCCTTTCTGCCTCTTTGCGTCAGACGATGTTTAACTTTCCTCAAATTAAGTTCCTTTTTTAAAAAAACTAAGTCTGTTTCTGACTTCAAATCATGTCATATATTTCAGCAATAATTTTATTAAAACGATTCAAATAAACAAGTTTTCAAAATCATAGTATATCAGCGATATCCGAAGTACCATTGTCATGAACTCTTGGAAGGCTTTATATCTATAGAGTCCTGAGGCTAGAGTCCTGTTGTACCCACCCTGCAAATCAATTGATGCGCACTAAATATAACGTGAGACTCAAAGTTCTCATGTTGGCGTAGCTTTGAAATGCGGAAAATGGATTACTACTTCAGTTGTTCTCATCACTTGAGCAGGATTCAAATCTGAACCGTTTCAAAATCTGTCATCAAACTCCTTCTTTTCGCACATCATAGTGAGACAATAATAAACAATACATCAATAAGAGTGTTGTTCAGACAAAATTGAGTTATTTTAATAAAGTAAGATAACGCATTAGTATATGAATGGAGTTGAATTTGTTTTCAAAAAAGCACTGAGACAAAGTTTTTTTAAAGCCAATTTTATGATTTTATTTAGAACTTTATGAGGAAATTATTTCAAAAGAAATCAAAAACTTGCTTAGGGGAAAAGAATATGAAGATTTGGTGTGTTTGCTATAAGACAAATTAAACAAACTAGTGCGAAAGTAAATATTGACTACAAAAAATCCTGAAAAAATAACTTTGCTTTTGTTTAAATACGTGCTAGTCATGCATTTTGGGTTTGATAGATAAATATATTTTCAACGTCTTTTTTAAAATGAAAATACCTCATATATTTTTCTTCACAGATATTTTCTCTAGTATAAAGTTTCGTTTGGGAAAATAATCTTCCTTTAAAATTTAGAAAAGTCTTCATTTCTTATGAGGATAATTAACATTTACTCTCAAACAATTTTAGGTTCTAGTAAATAGCACTTTTTAAAGTTCAAAACTGAATATAACCAAGTCTTTTAAAAAACATTTAAGTATTCTTATTTACAAGTGAAAGGATATGTAAACATATAGCAAATATAATTAAATTAAAAATTGTAGTTCTTAAAAAAACACAATAATTATTCTTTAAAGTATAAAAATTTATAAAATGGGTGAAGAACTGTAAATGCATTTCTGATTTTTAAGTGCCACATGTAACAAAGGAAAAACATAAGTTAACAGATAAGCTTATTCTCTCTTCCAGTAAAAATTTTAATTATTTTTTTCATGCATTTGCTATTGGTCCCAGTTAAACATTTCCTGCACAGATAATTTATTTTTTTATTCGTTGGTTACTCATAAAGATTACAAAAGAATGCTTCCCCACATAGATTTTATTTTGGTACTTTATGTACAAGCAAAAAGAAAATATAATTAAATAAACTCGCAGAATTTGTTTCTTTATCAATTTTGAATGTATCATTTGTTAGATGTGCATTCATTACAAATTATATTTTACTGTATTAGGAAAAATTATTTACTTAGATAAGGGAAAATATATAATAGTTATACTTTTCTTGGCAACAGAAACAATTCAATAAAATATCACACAATGAAATACAGTAATAATTATTTTTTCATATACAAAGACTTAGGTCTTAACTCGCAAATATTTAAGTATGTATACATTACATGTATTATACACTACTTTTTCTGAACTAACGTTATAAGTTATTTTCCCACTTTTTTTAGAAGTGTTATATGTGTGATTTATTTAATGTGTATAGAGAGCACATAAGCCATTAACACATATATGCTTTTTAGACATTTCCCCTCAATACTCCTGGTAATATCAATTAAAAATGCTTATATGCACATAAAAACACAATAAATTAAGTTAAAAAATTAGCCATCAAAGAAAGTTGCTTATTTTATATGTTCAATCTAGTGTTTGTAGTAAAAATATTTCAATGAAGAGATGTACAAGGGAGAAAAATTAAATTAATTTTCTACACACTTTAATATATAATTTATAAACAAAAGAGAAACGAACGAACCAATACAACATTTCAGTACATAGTATAATTTTGGCCAATTATTAATTAGAAAACAAATTGAAAGTTATTAATTCTAAGTATGATAAGAAGAAATTATATTTGCTGCTGATAAAATTGAAGTATTTCTACTGTCACAAATGTTGTTAGATTTGCTTGTGAAATATTTTCATTTCTTTGGAGCAAGGAACAATGAAACAAATACCATTTTAGGAAGTACAGCAAAAGCTCAGTTATTAAGACATTAATGAAAGTATCACTTGAAATGTGTATTTGAGTCTGATTTGTATATAAGGAACTTCTCTTTTGAAGTGAACTGCATGCAATTGTATTCATTAAATAAGAAATCATAACCTGTTCTTTGAATAATTTTTCTTTATGTTCTCAAAACTCCACATCATCTTTCTTACGTAACTGTAGAATGGTGTTAATTTCAAGCGACACATGTAGAAACAATTCTTAATAATTTTCAGAAAATGTATTTTAACTTTTAATGTAAAGTGTTGTACGATTTCTAATGAAAATGACATGAAAACATAAGACATTCCATGTTTCGAAAAGGACATCACATGACAAAATTAAACCCAAGGAAGACAGAAATTATTTGGGTAATTGCAGATTTGTAAAAATAGAATTAATAAGCATTTTTTTCTCTGAACGCTATATATCACTCAACGTAAGGAAATATTAATAACTTTTTGGAATAATAGGACATTTTTAAACAAATATATATATCTGAGTCAAGAATTCTTGGCAAAAAATACTTTAGTGACAGTTGCATTTGTGAATGTTTAAACATATTTTAGAAAATAGAGATGATTTTGTTACCAACTAATTAACATAAAATCTATAAGAGATTTTATATATGCATTTTTCCTAGTGTAACGATATTAGATAGCTTCTTTGGTTATAGATGTATAAGTAATTACTTTAGATGTTTCGTATAAGTCAGACGAGTAGCATCATTAAGACTTGAAAATTATGGTTCAAGATATACAAATAATGTGATTTAATTATTACTCATCGCTAATTTTACAATAATACACTTTTTCACCTACGCATATTATTTAATGAGAAAAAAAAGTGTGATAAATAAATTGTTGTACAGAATAAGCCATAGTTTGTTACATATATTCGCAAATTAACTAAGTCACCAAACAGAAGATACTTATTCAATTCTGGCAACCTGCTTCAGAACTTCAATCAAGAAATCTAGGGTTAAAATATACAGATGCATCAAGGAGAATGATGAGCTGTAATATATCCAGAAGGGAGAAAACTTTTTCTTTGCATCAGTTATTTTTAGAATTTGTTTTGATTCAATTATAAATACAGTGTGAATGTTTTAACGTTTTAGTTTTCATATTAGTTTATAAAAAAACCTAGCTAGATGAGATGCGTTTGATAATTAAAAATATTTAGTTCAGTGAATAAGAATAATGTACGATTCAAAGCAAATTAATAAAACACACATTTACCAAAACATAATTAGTCATATATAATACCATTTATTAAGTATTAAAAAATATTTCTCAATTTGTTTAGTTTTTTTTTCAGTTTGAGGCATTTATTAAGAATTGTAGTAATTTAAACATTAAGTAATAATAAGAACTAAAATGAATTTTTGATACTGTTAGGGAGATCAATTTTTTTAATGAATTACTGAATTTGTTCAATAACTGACACTCATTTTTCCGTATTTGTAAGAATGAATATTGTAATATGAATAAAAATGAATAAAGCCGTATGCGTCTTATACATTAAAATGGCATTTTAATGTTACTCGATTCTTTTTTTTCTATTCCATATTTTTACAGATTTAATTTGTTATATAAATTTATGTTTAAATACCGTTTTTTTTCTCTTAACTACTGCGTGTAGATACCACATGTTAAATTTTGCTTTCGTATTGAAATATTTCAATTTATAATTTTTGAAGGTATTTTTATACGCTTTCAATTAGCTTATGAATACAGTAATTTTAAATGTTTGTGTAAGTTTAGGAGAGGAAACTTTCTAGAACATAGTATATGAAATATCTAAAATATTTTTACAGTGGATGGTTTCAAATAATATATATTAAATGTTCTCAACCTTTTCTGAACTTTCACAGCCTTCATACTAAAAAAAATTCTAGGGATCACTATTCTATAATAGTTAATTATATCGTATATTAAAATATTGTTGCATATTATCTATACCTTATTACATATGTTTATTTATCTATTAAGAACCACTAAATATAAATTAATACGGATATAAAAATGTAATCAAAAATTTTTTATTAATATTTAGAAATAAACACACAAAAAAATTAATTCAAAGGAAAAATAAAAAAATAAGGTGGCTAAGACAGGTGGTGTTTTGATAGTTAATTGCGGGTTCCAATTTCATTAATGTCAATCGCAAATTGCCATGTTTAATTATGTGCTATCTGTATCTTTACTTTGTCAGTAAAAGAGTGCATTTAATCCATACTAAGCCGAATATGATGAACAAAATGCAATTAAAACTTTATGTCCACGTTCCATGGTAGAATGCTGATACTGATTTTCGAAATCAGAGCTCTTGGTATCCCTTTCTGAATATCACTTTTAAGTAGTTAATTTTGTGTTCTGTGATTGTCCTAAATTGTGTGGCTCTGAATCTGCATTTGCTAAGGAATATAAAAATTTCTCAGTTTATCAATGCTTCAAATATCAGAGTCTTTTCATAAAATCAGCGCGAACATCCCACTCTTTAAGTAAAGGGAAAAGTGATTTTGTTTGCTTCTACATGTATTTCATTTGAGCAAAAGTTTGGCCACGAAAACAACTATGACAATTTTGTTTTAATCAAACTCAACTCATCACCATGTAATTGTAAATTAAATTAATTAAGTAATTTAAACAGGTTTGGCAAACAATGTGAATTTTTATACGTAACCAGGTTTTCGACTTTGTTTTCTTCGGAGCTCATTAATGGGTCCATTGCTGTGTCTAACTGAAAAAGACTATTTCTATTTGATTATGTTAATATCGACAAGTAGAAGGAAAATATTCTGAAAGGTTTTTACTAAACACTGGGAAAGGGAGAACAACTTTTTTTTGTATCAATTCTGTCCAAGTTTTTACGTATAGTTTAGTTGTGAATCCTTCCATATACTTGGCGTGGGAATCCTACTGGAGGCTGGCCTTAATTGCACAAATGCCCTCTCTAATTGGCAAAGTCAAAACCACCAAAGGAGTAGATATAGTTTTGGTGCAAGCGTTACCAATGTTACTCGTTTACTGCTCACGGTCCATATTCTGGTTGAAGAATTTCCATTATATATATAAAACCAAAGTGGAGAGATAAGCTTGATTTCTAGATCTTGGCATGAGTTTTTAAGCTATGCGTATAATTTAATCTTGAACTCTTCGACTGTACTCTCTGATTACTGTTCTTGATATTAGAATTTATAGCTTAGTTTCTTTCTCAGTATTTTCAGTCATAGGAAATACATTTTACTTTGGAAAATTGTAATTGTTAATCATGATAGATTTTATTCAGTCTAATTTCTTTTAAAGTTATTTTGCTTTGTTTTCGCTAAAATAAAAATATTTTAAAGTCACCAGAGGATTTTTGAACAAGAATTTTCTTTTCCTGAAAGTTGCAATACTAATTTATACAGATTTCATATGATTTAGTGTTGCCATGGAGATGGGAATATAATTGGTAGAATTCCGAAGTAGTGTGTTTTTATGAGAATAAATTATGTAACCAGGGATATTGTAAAATGAAATAGTATTGGGGTATTTGTCATGCTCACGCTAGATGATTTTTCATTTAATGCTAATCCATACGATCTCGAATTTTAGGTAGGAAGCAAATTATATGATGATCGCATGTAAAAGAAAAAAAAATGATACAATTTTTACCTTATTCATATATGCTGCATTTTAATTGCAAACCTCACTAAAACCGTAAGATATTTGTTAGGCTATCCCTGCCTTTTATGGATCTGATTTCGTTCACTCTTCAACTTTTATGTCTTTATTTGTTTGCGATGCTGGTGCACTTGCTCTAGAAATAAGACATTACTAGCTCAAATATTGTTTTCGAAGCATGGTTTATTGCGTGAATGGTACATTTACATGCAAATGTTTGCTTCCGAAAATACTAAACCGAACTAAACAATTACGTAATACCGTTTTTTTGTTGTTTTTTTTACTCGATAGCAAAGAAAAGCTGTCTTAAACAATTTTTTAATGAAAACGGCAGGTATTTTCAAAGTATTTTTTTATATTGCATTTTTAAACAGGTAGGTTAGTTACAGCCATAAGTTTTGAATATCTCAGCTACCCTACTTGTAACCGCTACTAACAAGTAAGCGCTCACCTTGGGACGGTACCGCTCCAGTTGGAATCTTAGGATCTAGATATAAGAGCATACGTAAATAACATTTCACAGCATTTGCGATAGCAACATTTTTGTTAAAATTTTTTCGCGTTCATTTTTTACCATACACTGATAAAAGGAATAAAATTAAAATACCTATATATTTCAACTCATGAAGATACGCATCCTTTAAGGTATCCGACTGCGTTCGGAACCGTGATTTTGAAAAAGCGTATAAATGGATAATATTTATTATATTTAGTGTCACTTAGATTAGAAAATGTATGTAAAATAGTTTCAAGGACAATATTACAATAAAAAATTATTTAAGTACAATATTTTGACAAAAAATGAACATAGAATGACCAATTTTCAAAATGTTCTCCTTTTGTGAAAAATGCTTCTATTATATAATAATATTTCGCATGTATATAGCTCAGACCTCTGTACAGATGCTCAACTAGAGTTTTTGAAATATATAACTTAGAAGAGGGTTTATCCATATTTTACGACAACAGAGGGGAGAAATTTTAAGAAAAAAAACGCCTATAGTTATTTCAACGGGTTGTAACTCTGAAAATAATGTGAAATTTTCAACAATCATAGTTGAGCCACTGTACAGAGGTCTGAGCCATATACAGGCAAAATATTATTATAATAGAAGCATTTTTTACAAAAGGAGAACAGATTGTAAAAAGGTTATTCTAAGTAAATTTTTTGCCGAAATATTGTATTTAAATATTTTTTTTTTGACAAAATGTCCTTAAAACAAAATTATACATGTATTCTAATGTAAGTGACACTAAATATGAAAATTATCCATTTATGTGCTTTTTTAAAATCACAGTTCCGAACGTAGTCGGATACCTTAAAATCATTACATTTGAGCAACATTCATAGTTTGACTTTTTCTTTTATTTTAAAAGGAACTTTCATATATCATTTTAATGTATTTTCTGTACGAAATAATCTTATATTTCGACATACCCAATTTCGAAAGGGTTATAATACATGTGAGTGTTATGTGTATATATTTCCATTTCGTAAGATATAGAAAAAAAATTTTTGAAATAAATTTCTATACGTACATATTGATTAATTACTCGCATCAGACTGATCACCTGACCGGAACATTTGCTCACGCATCGCAGCTTGCAGGATCACAAAAATTGAGATGAACACAGCAGGCCGTTGCCACCATGGGCTGTTTGCGCCACTAAGTTTATTTAAGTTTTAGATTATAACTATACACACATTATCAACGTGCGGTAACGTAGCACATATAAATGTTATTTATGAATTTTAATCAGTTTTTAATGTGTGAATTGTGTTTACTTGAAATTGTCTGAAAATTTTAGAAATAAGACAATTATATATTTAACTTTTCTTATGTTTTCATTAGATGATTAACATAATACTACATTCGATAACTTTCTGTGAAGAACTTTAAAATTTTATATCCAAAAGAAACGTGTTTGAAGAGGCGAAATATGAAAACGCTGTTAAAAACTACAAATTATATAGTCGTTAAAAGTATGAATCAACATATGGAAGAAGTGTTTATATGTCCATGTTAACTGTAGCTAAAAATAACAGCTAGTAAATGAAATTATTACTACTTTTTAGATTTTGGTGATTCTATAGTGGTATTTTTAAAACTTTAATTACGTATCGCAATCAAAGATTTGAGATTAGGGATCCAAACTGACTGCAATATACCTGTTCTAGAACGCTTTAACGATGTTGAAAAACGACCTTGCAATTAGCTACAAAATCCACTTCCAACGGTATCTAAATTCGAACGTTACCTATATAAGCCAGTACTAGACATCCCGCGAAGACGATCGTTTTGGCGTGATCGATAAAGTATTCGCGTTCGGAAAGGTGCCTGGTTCGAATCTTCCTACATTGTCAAACGCAACAGATTTACCAGCACGAAACAGAATCACATTAACTATTCTGATATTGAACATTCAGTAGATATTTTTTCGATAATTCTAAACATAAACTAAAAATGTTAATTAAAATGCCTTAAAAGGATCCAATTGATTGACTAATTCCTTGTTGATATCGCACTTTGTAGCAGCCTGAGTACTAATGGTGACGAACCTAGTAATATTGAGCCACGTTCAAGTGACGAGAAAGAAAATAAAAATATTTTGGAAAAATGATATAGATTGACACACTAAGTATCAATTTCCTAATTGTTTTCCCCATAAATATTGATCAAGTGTAATTTAGTAATGTCTACTACTCTTCCATTAAAAATGAAAAGTTTTTAATACTTGTTTTCTGATCATAATATATTTTGTACTTAAATTTTTCCAAATCTTTTAAAAGTCACGATATATATTTCTTTTTCCGACTTCAATTTCAGATTTTAACAGAAAAGAAAATCAACTTATCACCTCCTCGGCAGACAAAATACTGTTAAGTATCCAACCGAAAGAGCAGTTCTGGCGCTGAATAGTCTTCTAAGTATTCAAACCAAAACTGGTTTTATATTCTTCCCTTCCCCTTTAATTCCGTGTTTTATGACACAAGTTTTCGAGAAGAAATCTCAGATCCAATTTGATCCGAATCCTCCCTGAGCCACTCAAAATCGTTTATCGCTGAATAAATTCTAGTTATGCTTCTCCCAGCGGAATTAGTTTTTCTTTATTTTTTTAGTTCTTTTTTTTAACTTTATTTTCTTTACAGACATGTGAATCTTTTTCGTATCGCAAAGAATTACCATTATTTTCTTCCTATCTATGGACGTCCTTGAATTAGAATGCGGAATTTTCTTCTGGTACTTTTTGTCCACAAAAAGATATCAAGTTCGCTAAGCGTGAGTTTGCGGCATTATTTAGGAGTATTCCGGCTATTTTTAATTGCATTTAGTTTTTGCTTACAATTCTCAGAACGAATCAGAATATTTTACTGTTTACTGTGGAGTTAACTGAAGCTAGAATATTTTGTGTCCATGTAAATAGTTTTTACACGTTTTATTTTATTTTAAAACTACATGGCATATTTTTTTTTAAAAAATGATAATATTTTACATTGAAACATTATTTGTTCAGGCATAAAATATAATTATTTTTTTTTGGTATTTGCATACCTTATGAAATAAATTAACGTGTATGAACCAAAATATTTTAGAATATTTTTCCTCGAGTACTTTTCACGATGTATTTCTCAAATAAGACCTTGATGCTTCCTGTATTTTTTACTTCAAAGCAAACGTTTCCATAAATTATATTTTTTTGATTGACGATGCTTAGAAATTTTAGAGTATGGGCAAGTTCTGACCTGTAAAAGATTCGAAATTTAGGATAAAAATATTTCTAAGGCAAACAAATTATTAATTGAGGGGATTTGTTTTCAATTTGATATATCTCAATCTCTGTATTTTGATGTCTACTTTTCATGTTACATGATTTTTGCCACTGTATTACAAATAATACATGTAACAGGCTCTTCCCATCAACTTCTGGTTTTTGCATTTAAAGTTATAGAAAACTAATTTTATTTTAGTAATTAAAAATATTTGACTCTCTACAGAGCAACGTTTTCAAAATGATTTATTACTTAGGTTACTACATCAAATACGCGTTAATGCGTATTCAAAAAATGAAAACGTGGTTCTTGTTAAACAGATAATATGAAACAATAAAGATATAATTAGAAAAACAATCATATATATTTAATATATAATACAAAACACACAATAATGATACAATTTTTGAGATAAATTAGATAAAAGATACGCAATACAAAATAATAGAGATATTAATTATATCCACATACTGAGTGGTTAAGTTTTAACATCTCACCAATATTTCATTGGTTCAACTTTTATCTTTAATACTTAATTGATCCTTCTTCTCATACACTCTGAGATGTTGATAGGTCATTTGTGAAATCTCAGACTATGGTTTAATAATAGCCAGTGGTGTAATGGAGAATATTAGGGCACCCTTGAAAAGTCAGGTTTTGGGCCCCAAGACAGATCTTACAAAGGATTACAAAACCATATCACAACATTGACTTTGGGCCCTCTAGAACCATCGACTTCCCTGCGATACGGAGTTTGTGGGGGTGTACGTTACGCCACTGATAATAGCACATTTCAATAGAGTGAGATAGAGTGGATCTGATGTTGGATGATTTTTCCAAATTCTTAACACAAATGTTGTTACTAATCTCTCGTATGGTCGGAGTAGATCAGTGAAATTTTGCCTTTACCGCAGTCTGATACTAAAAGTGGACTATTATGGATATCTTCCCACTTCAGTCCAAGGCAATTCAAGATGTGCTGAGGTGAAGTCAGCTTCAGCTGTCAAATAGGGCATTTAGGTCAAACCTCTTATTGCCTCCAGAAAAGGTTGAAGCATTTTAAGTGTCCACTGTCAAGACGGGACAGGTATGTGTTGGACTGTCTGTCATAAGGAAGAGGCGAAGAAAGCCCTGGTCTTTTGCCTTTAAATCATTTATGAAACGGTGGTTTAAACCATTTTTCTTTATTTTGGGCCTTTTGCCTTGAGTGTTTAGAGGGAGACTGTAGCTCCCTTTTCGGACAAAGTCCTATGCTTAAACCTCGAGCACGTTCCGGGTTGTTCTGCGAGTCGCGCGATGCAGCATCAGGCTCATTTGTCAACATGTTCAGAGAGGAAAAGTCAGCTTCTGTCATCCAAAGACGGGAGCACCAAATGGTAGAAGTCTATCTTGGCACCATGTCTGTTAGTATTAGCTGGGAGAAATGGAATGAACGACTTGAGTAGCCCTGCCAGGAGAATACATTCCCGACTTACTTCGCTACCTCCTCTCAGGCACACTCCCTTGTCACGATGAGGTCACTAACAGGACTTAAAGGACACAAGATATAAAGGGCTCTAAACACGCCAGGATATTGCCCCCAAAGACATCGCATAGCCTCCATCACCTTGAAATGTTCGAGTAATACATTTAGGGTCCTTGCTTTTGTGCTGTTTCCATCAAATTTTTACGAGTCTATTGGTATGATGTAACTTGGGACTCATTGGACTACATTACTTTCTTCGTATGTCTACGGTTAAATCTTTGTAGGGCTGAGATAATACAAGATGTTTTATCTTGTTGGTAGCAACAGTGTTCGTACCGACCTTTGGTCACATAAAAAATGTGGAAGCATTTATCTGTGAAACGAGTACATGATTAAGATTTTCTGCACTTATCGTTTTGTTTTTCACAATTCGGGAGACTCTCCATTCCATCAGATCCTTCATCACTTAGCCCATTCATACCCAATCTTACTTGATATTCTAGTCTCGATACATTTGGTTGCAATTAACAGCAGCTTGAACATTTATAGAATATGGGGATTTCGCTGATATTGGCTCTATGCATCCTAACTCCATCATCCCCCCCCCCATACAAAAGCAAATACCTAATATTACTGTCTCAGGACCCCGACTTTCCTTTCAATTTAAAAATTAAGTACATATAATAATTGATGTTTAAGTAAATTTAGTTATAGTTTTAGTATCAATTTTTTGTTTAGTTATTACATGGCTTTAAGTTCATTGGAAATAAAATAAAACTTTTATATGAAAATTTCAAAATATTCAACATGAAGTAAAATTTTAAACCTACATTTTAAATAATTAAGATTTGTCAATTCAATTAAAAATTTCGATGACATTTAAATTATGTACTTAAAGTTTGTTACTACAATTTTTAATTAAGTTTGTTCCTAAACAGCTTTTACAGCAAAAAATAATTGTTTATACGTTGAATACTTTTTTTTAACTACAATTTTATTTAATGGCATGGATTTTTGAAACCATTTTTTGATATTCTTTATTTTTAATGTATTTAAAATTAATTACATTTTAAATGCATTAAAAAACGTTTAATTTCTTTTTAAAAATTTTCTTTTTTTTTATTTAAATTTTTAAAAAAAAAATTTATTCTTTTTTTTAAAAAAAAAGTCATGAAGTGAAATCATGTATTTCACTTAAATTTACTTCATTTTATTTTTAATTTTGTCCATTCTATTTTATGTGAACTTTAAATTTCAAAATGAAAAAAACTCAGAATTCTTTTTAAGTTGAAGTTTCTCAAGACTATATCGTAGAAAATGTTTTAAAGTAGAACTAATGAAAATATTACAAATATATGTAAATGCATGTAAATTCAGCTGAATGATGCATTGTAAAGCTGCAAAATACAAATAATTATAATAATACTAATCCGACTTCATGAATAGTTTTGTCTAAAATAAATTTTGAATTTTTGTACCATATGTTTGTAATTTAAATTTTACGTGTATTTCTAGTTTTGTGTAATTAATCCAAATATATATATATAGTAAAGTGAATTTCATTTTTCCGAGGTTGATGTGAAGACCATATTTATTTGCAAATTATCTTCCCCTTTTCGGTAGACGTTTATATTAAAAGAAAATTGCCAAAGAAAAGTACATGTATTGGTTGTTATCCATGTTGCTGTTCTCTGGTTTTTAATACTTCCTGCAATAAGAATGTTTTCTTTTTTTATTTTGGCAACAACATTTCTATTTTGAAGTTTTATGAATATACACTTCATCGCTCACAATATGCTTCTTCACGAAAGTGAAAACAATGCATACAGTGGCTTTGTATCAGATAATAAATTTAAGTCTTAAAAAAGCATAATTTTTAAAATGGTATTATAAAAAGTAGTGAAGAAAAATTATAGAAATTATGATCCTATGGTTAATTTTTGTATTTGTAAATGAAGCACTCATTTATTGCACTGGTGTTAATTTTCAAAGGCAGCATACATTAAAGTGCTTTGACATACATTAACATACATTAAAGTGTGTGTTACATTAAAGTGTGTGCATACATTACAGCATACATTAAAGTGCTCTCTCTCTCTATATATATATATAGAGAGAGAGCCTATTGGCTAAGAGGTTAATGCATCACGCTTCC
The DNA here is from genome assembly GCA_019973955.1 of Trichonephila inaurata madagascariensis. Taxonomy (NCBI): domain Eukaryota; kingdom Metazoa; phylum Arthropoda; class Arachnida; order Araneae; family Nephilidae; genus Trichonephila; species Trichonephila inaurata. Next base: position 325,203 of record BMAV01002701.1, read on the forward strand.
ACACCACAGGTCCTAGGTTCAAACCCCAGGATGGGTAAGTTGACTCAGCCTTTCAACCCTTCAGTGGGTCGAAGAATGAGTACAAAGCTTGCTTGTGAACTAGCCACTTGGGATTTCACGTCAGACTGACCACCCGACTGGAACATCTGCTCATGTACCTCAGGGCCCAAGGTCACGTATAGTGAGCTAGGTACAGTAGGCCTAGGCTCTCATGGGCTGTTGCGCCACTGAATTAAGTTATATATATACCGTATTTACTCGAATCTAAGCCGTAATTTTTTTCCAATATTAGAGCTACTAAATATCAGGTGCAGCTTAGAATCAAAGTAAAAAAAAAACGTTGGATGGGGTAATTAGAGCAATTACAGTTTCTAAACAATTTTACCCTATTTCTCATTTTCCAAAAAGACTTGTTGAGAATTTGGGGTGCGGCTTAGATTGGAGTAAATATAGTTTATATATATAATATAAAACATAAAATAAGTATTCTAAATGACTGAGAAAGAAAATATTCTAAAATGAAAAACTAAGAACAACAAGCCAATATATACATAAAGCTAATTGACCAAAATGGAAAACCATTAAATTTTCGTCAGGTGTCACCAATTTGGGGCGGTGAAGTAGGGTTCAGCTTTCTGTAAGGCATCCCAAAACATCCCATTAGAAAAAGGTATACATAACAGTGCATAAAAAATTTAAGGAGGGAGCAACTAAACTAAAATAAATAAATAAATAAATAAACTTAGAATAAAAATAACTTAAGCCTATAGTTATTGCACATGTACCATACATTAATTATATATTAATCTATTAAACAATGAACTATTCTATAAATGATCAAAGTTTCAAAAATATGCACTCATTAAGGTAACATGAATTTAATAATTAACTAAACTATTTTTTCACACACAATAAGAGTACTTTCCTAAATACGTAAAAAAATATCGTTGCAATTCTCCACTTAAGAGACAATAACCAAAGCAGTTGCTACTTTCCAAACCAGAACGTAAATCGAAATTATTCAGAGTCACATGATACAAATTTGGCAATGATTCAATTTCCACTCATTGCCATTGTTAAACTTTAATGTGCATCTTATATAATTTCATTTATTTTCGTATAATCGTAAAATAATATATGTTGGTAATAAATTGAAATAAAATCAAAACAAGCAAAAAATATTCAAAAGTAACAAGGACGAAAAACTGGAATGGAAGTAAAGTCAATAAAGTTTTCTTTCATACTTCTGTTACGATTCGCTTGCGATGGAACATTTCAATAAGAACGCGAAACCTGATTCTTTCAACTACTAAGTTGAATATACTAGGATATTTTTAGTTTCAGATTATATTAGAATTTTTTTTCAATTAAAAAGGGGTGAAGCTGAGAAGAAGGATAAAAATAACTCGTAAAAATGTTACCATTCAACATTGCATTTGTAAAACATTTTTGATTTTCTAATAGTTTGCTGCCATTTTACGGTTATGCTTTTCATTTTTTTTTCATTCTTCATCTTTTAAATAATATACTTCCGCTGTTTCCTGTATTTTATTTCTAAATAGTCATGGAATAATAAATATAAATAAAAGCAAGGTTATTTAATATATGATAGCTGCATTTCTTTGAAACAGCTGCAGTAAAAACATTATTCAAGAAATGTTTAGATTTTATTGCAAAATATGCCCTTCAGTTATTTACCATTGGTATATCAGTTACATTGAGCTTCTGTAGTGTTAAAAGAAATGAAATGTATGCGAGTGGGTGGCTTACATTTGCTTTAAGACCACTAAAGCGAGTTGAAATTCGAAAATAACATTGCTCTTTTGAAAAGTATTTCTGAATAGACCAGGAGGAAAATATATTTTAGAAGCACTCTTGTTGATGCATTAAATGTCTATGAGTTAAGTAACGAAATGCGTCAATGTTAAGAATATCTTTGAAAATATATTACCTGAGAATGTATTTTGGCATTAAAGCAAGTTATTTTTAATGTGAGAATGCTGAAATATTCAACACTAACAAATTGTATGTAATTTCCTAATGAAACGTAATTATTACAAGCTGAAGTTATTATGAAAAACTAGATCTACTAATATAATAGATCATAAATTTTTATTGTCCATTATTTTGATAAACCAATGAAAAGCAGCGTTACTTTTTACTTAATAAGAAATATACTGTCCATGTTGTACCCAGATAAATATATTTTTTAAAGATTATTTTTTATATTTTTATCAAGGATGATATATTTATTTCTAAGTTGTTCCAATAAATATTTATTTTAAATTATAAAAACAGTCACATTTAAATTTTAACAATCCATTTTTAAGTTTAGTATAAGTAAATAAACTATTATTTTATTCCTAATTAAACTGTTCCTTATTAAATTTTTTATAATTTGTATAACTTATATATTACTTTAAAGAAGCAAATCTTATTTTCAGTTACAACCTTTATTGATATTAAAATAATTCTTTCAAATCATAACTTTGAAACTTTTATGGAAAAAAAATTAGATTGTTAAATTTGTACTTAAACATTTTTTTTATTTGCATAAGAACAGAAATTATGATATAGCTTTACCAAAACAAATATTAATATTTTTTTTAAATGTTTTGAAATTTTATATCAATTGGATAAAAAAATTACAGGTTGATTTTAGTACCTTATTTAATATTATGTGAAATTTATTTTTCATTTACAGGAAAATAATAGAAGGAAAAAGACTCTACAAACATTAATACAGCTTTCTGAAAAATGACAGTACTTTAAAAAGGTATGTGTGTATAAATTAAAAAATAATAGTTTATATGTTATTATAAGAAATGTACTATGAGTTTTGGGTCTATATAATGATGCAAGATTAAGAAATGTGAAAACATTAAATCTCCATAAAAAAATATTTTTAATTTTTCCACGTGAAGATTAGTTTTAGCATCAATAAAGATTTCTTTAGAAAAAAAAACACAATTTTCAAACAAAAATTATATCAGACACAAAGATGACAATAATAACATCGAAAATTGGGATTTCGAAAAAGAAATTTAAAATATCCTGTTCCAGTGTTTTATCCCTCTTTTGCTTTATGAATATTATTAAACTAATGAAAAACATCCATTGTACCAGGGCAATGAAGATTTAATGAAATATCCCCATTTGTATTGGAACAGTGCATTTTTGAGCATCGAGTTTTCTTCCACCGATTATCATGTTCAAGTTTAACCAGATTCATGTCGTTACAATTTCTAACGGATCAATGGATTTTCCTTTCTTCCTTGTTGTACATTTTTATCGAGCCAATCACATTTCCTTTCGATGAATTGTTTCGATCATGCACGCTCCTCAAGATTAAATTGCTTACGACGCGTATTAATTGTGTTTACCAATACTTTATTAGCCTCTGTATATACAAAAGGCACAATATTCAATTTATCCAACACATACATAAATATATTCTACTATCAGTGATAATTGCTACAGTATAAAATAGTAAATAAGTATAAATTGTACTTTTCCGCATGTTTCTTATAACAATGAAGTGGTTTAGATGAGAAGTTTTATTTGTTGTTTTTTATTACTGCACCCCAAACGAGGAATATCGGAAACATAAAGAAGCTCACACTCGTCATAAAATGTCAAGAACTTAAGTTAAAAATATTTGTAATAAGGCACTTACTATCCTTTTTTTATTGCAATAACCCTAATGCGTCATAATGCACTTATGTTTAAACTTTCATTTACAAAAACTTTATATTCATTAGGTTTAATAGTTAATCGTTAAAACAGCAACTCGCGTAGTGAAAATTCGCGTGAAAATTTGTTTTCTTCCAAGCGTATCAAAAACAGTCTGATATACAGCACTATATTGATTTAAATAAACGGCCAAATTTGTAAAGCAATGAAACATACAATTGCCCAAAAATCAGTATATTATGTTTCTGCCAAACACAACAATGAAAATCTGAAATACAGTTCTATGAACCTATTGCGTAGGCAGGAATTGCAAAATCTCAGGCATCCTTAGAATTGCACATTCATCCTTAGAATTCAAATCATAGGGGGGTTCATCTGAGAAGGCTTATTGCTAATTGAAGCATGCGTAATTGCCCAGATAGGGGAGCTCATTGTAACTGGTAGCGTCAGTGGATGGCGTGAAAAGAATCTTGTGCAAAGGAATCCTTGAACGTAACCCATGCTGTAGCAAACATCCAGACAAATATGCAGGCAATGGCACACGGTCTAAGGTCGCACTTAAACACACGAGCACACTCTACAGTTTATCACCACCACAACTTGTTTTGCCCATTTTCACAAATTCAATGATTTTAATTTTCCGTGGGCCTTCTCTTCCACAAACTCATAATTGTTATGGTATTACGCTCCTGGAGAGATGATTTCAAGATGTGAATGGGGAAGATCACGGGAACAGTTCGAATTCCATTAATCGCTGGAAAGCCACTTTAAATTTTTGGTGAAGCATTTTGCTTTCTAATTAATTATTTGAAGGATCCGTGATAATCAGTGTTACACATATTTAAACGCATCTGTACAGGGATTTTGATACATAGCTCACTTGGCAATTTAAATGTTATTTTTCGGTTAAGACATACGATATCACCTTCCCATTCATTTCCATATCCTAACCTGTCTTGCACAATACCTTCAAGTAGTTGCAGTTTAAAAGAACAACATTGTAGCATTTCGCCGATTAGACAAACAAATGAGAAAACCTCGAATTGTTGAATTATTATTTTTAACAGGAATAATGAATGGTTCGAAATTTTTCTTATACCTGACTTGTTATTTAACTCGTTTAGGAAAGGCCATCTCTTGCTGCACCTGAAATAATTTACTAATTTCTTAAAAATTGAATTGGTCTGAAAAGAAATAGTATCTCGAATCAAAATACGACCACACACGAACGAGTTAGAACATAAACTGTTTATTTACGCAAAGCAATATTACAATGGAATGCGCAGCGCGCCATCTGTGGACTGTAAGATTGAACATACTATATAGTTGTATAATTATAAATATCAAACAAAAGAGAGAAACTTATGCGAAAAAATAGAGTTAAAAAATAAGAAGATGTTTAATTTTATCCCGAAAAGTAATTCCATAGTGGGTATAAGAAAAAATCAAAGCCTCCTTATTGGCTAAAAAACAGAACTGATTTTTCAAAATAACTTAAAATCTTCTGATCCGTCATTCTACGAGGAACTAAAGGATAGTTTTAAAAGAAAATATTTTTTCAGGAAACAAAAATTATTAATATAGCATTTTATTTCTACTTATATGATAACAAAAACTTAGAAATTAATAAAAAATATTAGCTTTTTTAAATTTTTTTATGCCAATAATAAAAACAGCAGAAAGTAATACTAAAACAATTTAATATCAAGTTCATGACTATCAATTCAAAGTTTAATCAAAGTATGGAAAAAATAATGCTTTAAAAAGTTAAGTCCAAATAATCCCACGCGTCATCGGCCTTCTTTTGTTCAAAGGTTTGTTTTAAGCCGGATTTACATCTACTTCAGTTTCAAACACCATAACCATTAAAAAATTCGAACAAATGATCATTTTTTTCTCAAAAAAACTTATTTCAAAAATGATGGAAAGAAAAATAAAAACTCTGAGATGATACACAATCAGTTCATATTTTTATTTAATCTCCGATTAAAAAGAAAAAAATACGGAACGTTTCAGAACACAACTTGTAAAGATTTCAGTCAAAGTTCAGTGATCGGCTTAATCTCGAAGAATATCGGTTTGTTTATTTGTATTATTTTATATCAATCGAAGAGGTTATCTTCTTATTCATTTTTTTCTCTCTTTCCCACTGAGAACTAATGCCTCTGAAGTACTGAAAGCTAATGTAATTTATTCTTAATCTCTTTAGGGAATAGCCTCTTGCATCTGGTACAGTTTAGTTTGATACCGCTGCTAGTTTCTTCTGTAGGAAATGCTTTTTAGATTGATCTTTTGATATATATATATATATAGATACATCTATATGGATTTAAGAGCGATTTGAATCTCAAGATAATATATAAGTCTCTTAAAGTAAGAATGGTTCTTTTAAACATCATAAATCTACGAGATCTGAAATTACTGTTTTGTCAATATCTATTTTGTCTCAGTTATTTATATATCAAAATATGATTCATATCTATACCGTTACTTAGAAGAAAAACTATAAATTCAATTCTGAATTTAATATTTCTTTTAGTTTAGGAAGAAATATTATAGCTATTTTTAAAGTTGGTCTAAATGCGTTTGAATATTAGATAAAACCAATAATAAAATATATTGAAATAAATTTTTCATTATAATCTTTAGCTGTGAAAAAAATAAATCAATGCTTATATATTAGTTTTCAATTTATAAAAAGCTTATTAAAGAAAAGAAAAGTAGTATTGTACTAATCTTGGCGATTAAAAAAAATTGGTAAAAAATGCAAAATACACTACTGATTATTAAAATTGCTACACCAATAAGGCGACATGCTACAGAGGTGAAATTAAAATGACAGGAAGAAAGTGCTGTAATATGCAAATGATTAGCTTTTCAGTGCATTCAGACAAAGCAGGCGCCGGTAGTGACACCTACAATGCGTTTAAATGAAGAAATTGTTCAGCCGGTTTCTCATACACAAATTACATTTGAACGTTGTTGCCTGGTGAAACGTTGTTGTGATGCCTCGTGTAAGAAGTATAAATGCGTACCAGTACGTTTCTGACTTCGATAAAGGTCAAATTGTAGCGTACCGGGATTGCGGTTTGTCGTATGGCAGTATTGCTGCTCGCATCCTTCGAGATCCATCTGACTGTTAGAAGGATATGGAATCGATGGGTTCAGGACGGTAATATGGAGTGCCAATCTGGGGTCTCAACGGCCCTCTATCACTAGCAGCCGATAAGATAGGCATGTTAGCCGCATGGCCTTAAGTGATCGTGTAGCCCCGTCAGGATCCCTGAGTCAAGAATTGGAGTCGTTTGGAAGACAAAAAGTGTCTGCACAAACAGTTCATCGACGTTTGCGGCAGCATGGACTTTCAGCTCGGAGACCATGCCTGCAGCTACCTTTGACGCTGCATCCTCTGAAGGTGCGTCTTCATTGGTGTGATCAACGACGTCATTTTTTTAGATGAATCAAAGTTCTCTTTACAGCATCAAGATAGTCGCATCCGTGTTTGGTAGCATCGTGGTGAACGCACATTGACAGAGAGCATTCGTCATCGTCATATTGGCCCATCACCTGGCCTGATGGTATGGAGTGCTTTTGGATAAACATTTCAATAAATCATTCTCAATAATTTTGCATTGAAGGCACTTTATACAGGCACGTTACATTTCTGGTGTGTTACGACCCTTGACTCTACCCTTTATTCGAACCCCGCGAAACCCTACGTTTCAGCAGGATAGTGCACGACCGCATGTTGCTGATATTGTACAGATTTTTTTGGTACGGAAAACGTTCAGCTGTTGTCCTGATTTGCACGTTCCGCATATCTCTCGCCAAAAGAAAACATCTGTTCTATGGCAGCCGAACGACTGGCTTGTTACCATACGCCAGTCGCTACGGTTGATGATTTGTGGCATCGTGTCGAAGCTGCATGGGTATCTGTGCTTGTACATGCCATCCAATCTCGGTTCAACTCTCAATACCCAGGCGTTTAAGTGCGGCTATTATTTCCAGAGTTGGTTGTTCTGGGTACTGATTGCTCAGGATCTATGCACCCAAATCTCTTGAAAATTTAATCACTTATTGTTCCTAGTATAATATATTTGTCCAACAAATACCCTTTTGTTATCTGCATTTCCACCTGGTGTAGCAATTTTAATGGCCAGTAGTGTATAATTTGTAGATCTTTAATTGTTAACAAACTGTTTAAAAAAAAGAGAAAATAAAGGATAATATGGATGAATATTATTTATAGTACTCTTAAATTACCCTATATAGCATTTAAATTTTACAAATCCCATTTTAGTTATCAATCAAATGAATATATACAGCTCATTGAACAAATGTATTAAAAGTTATTTTTTTCAAATAAGCCTTAAGCTAAAATATAAAATGAATTCAACTCTTTCACATCTCTGACACTGAACAAAATAAATCTATTCGTAAATTCAGTAGTGTTAAAGATCAAACTTGGGCTAATTTTAGCATATTCAATTAGATTGATTGATTGAATATTAACATCTCACTGTTCAGCTACACGAGGGTTTTTGGCGACGGACCACGTAATTTTGAACCATGGTCAAGTGACGTGGACGACTCCTGAGCTGGTACCCCCTCTCCTAGCTACCACACCACACCAACGGGAGGACGTTTCAGCTCTCGACAGATTTAACGTGCATTGCTCGGCGGGTCTTAAGTGGTACTGGGCTACAACTCGTGACAAGGCAAGCCACGGTCCGATACCTATACCACTCGTCTTCCCCGACCACCATATGCTATTAGAAGTTTGTTTTAACATCATGGAAAATATTTCTTCAAAATTACAAAAAGAATCGGCACTGACAGATAGAAAATGATTAAAACATGTAAGAATTTTTGCCCGTTGAAATCTTTTATGATATGCATCAGTTTGGAAATTATGGTTTTTCGTTCAATAGGACTGCAACTAATAGCTGTGTAGTTATAACATTTAAGTGTAAGGAACTGGTAGTTTATTTAAATAACTGAAGACAGCGTTCTTAAAACGATAATATTCATTTATATTTTTATTCACGCAACTATGCCCTTTAACTCAGATATTTGTATTTGTGTTACTTCGTCAGAATAAAATTAGATGAAATAACTTCAATGTAATATCTTCAAATAATATACCTTTAAAGGCCTTTTATCTAAAGAAATAACATTCACAGATCATCATCTTATATTTATTAAGCTTATATATATATATATATATATATATATATATATAATTTTGTTTTTATTTTTAAAGAAATCATTCGTTGTTGAAAGAGACATTCTTTTTACGAAAGAACTACAAAAAAGAAGCAAATATTGTAAATAAAAATTCCATATTCGATGTGAGAATACTTAACATTTTCAACCCATTGCACGTTTTGGTTGATTTGAAATAAATTCAAAATGCGTAAGAGATACATACCTGAAATTTATATCCTTCCAGTAGATAGATTTTATTTGGAAATGGAATGCGTAAAATTGGTTTCATATCTCTCAGGCAGAAATAAATTTATTTTGGACAAAAATTCAAGAAATATTGTTATAAGTATTCATATGTTTGGAAATATTTTGAAATATTAATTTGAAAACCCAATAATAAAAAAAAAAAAAACATTAGAAAGAAACAAGATAGCGTTCAGTTTTGCTATCAAGTAACAACTTTAGTTGGATACATTTTTGATTGTGTGAAAACTTGAAAGGACAAAAAATATTTATAAGGTCCTGTGATAAATAATTAAAGTACATATTTTTGATAATTAACTGTTTAAAAAACATTTAGAGTTTGCTGATGTTTAAATAGCTGATGTAATAAAATGTAAAAGCGAAGTTCATTAGCTTCAAATGAATCTCGGTCTATCTCTATATATAGTAGATGTGTGTGTGTGTGCAAGAAAAAACTCAGGTTTTTGGTCAAATTCAATTTTAATGAAAACATATTTGTTACAAAGATTAATTTTTCACTTCCTACTATTAGTTTACACTCTCCTTATATATATATATATATATATATATATATATATATTTATATCTTGTTCAACTTTTCAATCGTTAATAAAATACTTTTTATTCATCCACTCAAGTACAAATACAGTTTTTTAAATTTGTAGTGGATGACATTTGATGTTAATACAGTTTTTTAAAAGTAATAATTAATTGATTAAATTTAACTAATTAATTATAGTTTAAGTGATATATTTTAGTTGATATTATTCCTCTAGATGGCAGCACCATTGGATAAAACAACTTTTCTTAAATTTGTGATGAAGATTTAACTTAACCTGAATAATCACATGCTAGTTAGACACCAGCATTCCTTATACACTGGTTTTACGATAAACTCTTTCCTATAATATTCGACTTTTATCAAAAAATGTAATTGCAAATTTAATGTGGGTAATTTTTTAATGTTAGTTTAAGAGGTGTTTTGCTACTTAATATTGTGATTTTGTCATATGTATATACATATTTATACTAATTGTAATTATTTAATGAAGAGTTACCAAAATAAATTTTTTCTTTGTTGACCTAAGTAGGAATTTACATAAAATTTTTGATGTGTAACATCTTTGAGACATTTTGACATCCTTTTGTAACATTTTGAGTGGGGATTTCAACGTTAACTACAGTTTGCCGGAAGCTGAGCCACTCATAGCTTTTTTGACTGATGAACTAAAACTCGAAATGAATACAAATCGAAATGTTTCGTCAACTAACAGTGGTACTGTTTTTGACGCTGTTTTTCAACATTTTTTAAATAATTTGAAATCACAAGTATATGTGTCATATTTTACTTATCATATATCTATTGTATCCTACCCCAAATTAAACAAGAATAAATATTTTTGATAAAAAATTGCATTACTCCTAAATAAAATTTTCATTAAAGATATAATTATTCGAAAGAAAATTATTTCCAATCATACTCGACTCAAAACTCAATTTAATCACTCTCGATTCAATCACACTCAAAATCATGGGAAGCGAGTGATAGTTTGTTTTTAAAAGAGCAGAACCACATCTTCTCTCGCTGTATGGTAAAAGTACAAAATGCAGGAAATCCTTAATTTTTTTAACCGTTTGATTCGGAGAAATGTATATGGCCACCGAAATCCCTGTGTGTCTATTTTCAAGTCTATTGTATCCACTCTTCTCCAAATTGAACAAGAATAAATATTTTTGATAACAAATTGCATTATACTTCTCGTATTAAATAAATAAAATTTTCATTAAAGATGTAATTATTTGATAGAAAATTATTTCCAATCGTACTTGATTCATTTTTTTCAGGATTTAAGTTACTATTTCGTATTTACCACGATAACATGTCAGATGTTACACATCATATGTGACTACTGTAGGGCTCGTTTCTTTTTTTTATTATTATATTACTTGTTTAAATATTCGTCATGATGATCTATGGTATTTTGTCATTCATCAGGTAAAGGATGAATGCCTTAGTGATAGAAATTTCCAGGTTTCAAAGCAAAATTATCATCGAGCCATTTTCGAACGTCTTCCACTTTTCAAATCGCTTATCTTTTCAATAAGATGGTTTTGTTTTGAGTAAGTGGTAATCAGAAGCAAAGTCTGGTGAACGTTTCATTGTATTCCTAATTGTTCTGCAAGCTCTTCTGTTCGACATGGATTTTCTTCCTGTAAAACTTGTTCGTCTTCAATGATTTTAATACACCTGGATGTATCAAAACTACAATATTTACCCAAATTAATTAATGAATTCCATAGTTAGAGTCCCATTTTTTTTCATCTGAAAACAGAATACAATATAATGTCGTAAATGTTGCTTATCGATATCCATCTATTATAAAATTGATATGAACGGATTTAAAACTAGTGAATGTCTGATATGAATACATCAGCAATGACTAAGCAAGTGGTTTTCAAACATTTTAGTCTAGGCAAATTCTCAGAACTATAAGGTGTTTTCGTGGAACTCCATAAAGAATATATCATTAAACTATACACGAAGTGGATCAACATGTTGTAGAAACTTTATGTAAAGGAAATAGACAATAAGAATTGTATTTGTCATTAAAAATTTTATTTAATTTTAAAATAATTTACTCTTAATAATATTTATTTGTGATTCAAGTGTCACTTACCCATACATTGTATTTAGTATCTGAAATATATGTGTTTGCAATTTTTTACACAAAATTTTGAAATCTACGTCTAAAGAAATTATCTGCAATCGCATTTCAAATTTTGAGTAACTTATATCTCTATTTTATCTTTCTGCTACATACGTTGAGAAATATTTTTAAATTAAATATATATTTCAGAATGGCATTAAAATGTTGTGATAGAAGCTTTTGCGTACTCAGCCAATTCGCAGCCAAAAAATTAATCCCTGCTCAAATTTAGATTTTAATGTCAAATCTGTTCTAATGCCGATAGATTGTTTTCTTTTTTCATTCGTCACATTCTTTCCTCCCTAAGTATAAAGAAATGCACTTTCCGTTAGTTTTGCAATATTTGTTCTAACGAGTATTAATTTTTTTTTGTAGAAACCGGGATAGTAAATAATAGAATATTCACAATCTAGTACGCAGAAAGTTTAAGAAAAAATATTTGAATATTTTTTAATCGTATTATTTTAAAAATTTAAAGTAATATTTGGAAATAAATTTTATATATTATATAAATATAAAGAGTTTTCAGTTTAATGACTGGGATAAGTTTTAGATTCTTATGGTTATACAAATTTAATACAGAACGTGATTCCATTAGTATACACATTTATAATTTTATTTTTTATTTTTATTGTGGCTACGCCTCATAAAACCCCAGGGTTCCGAGGAACACAGTTTGAAGACCAATGGACTAAGCTATATAATTTTACTCTCGGATCAATTTTTAGATAGCTTAAAGCTTTCCTATTTGGGAGTTAATTATTTATATTCGGTTAACTATGTGATGTACTCTAAAATATTATGTTGAAATCAGAGACATGTGATAGGGTTTTGAATATATTAAACTGTATAGTAAACAATTGTATAAAATTTCATTACATATTTGTAATTTAAATTTAATGCAATTAAATGTGGTTATATTCTCTGATACAAGTAAGATTTATATACAGTTATTTTACTTCCTGTTTTTCGTAATATTTTGAAGACCAATGGGCTTTTAAAAGATTTTGTTGAACTTAATTTATTATATGCAGGTTTTTATTATCGGTAAACGTCGATGAGTTATAAACCTTGTGTTCGCAAAATTATTTTTATAGTTACTACTTTATTTGTTTCTTTAAGTGATATCTCAAAGTACTAAAACAATTTACTTGCATTTTTCAATCATAGTAATTGATGCCGGAATTTTATCAAGAAAAATATCTTAATGTCAATGAAATTTTAAATACCAATCAATATTTAAAATTCAATATTTAGCATCTGATAAATAAAATATCGAGACTTATATTTAGTTAAGCAGACTTTTCTCTTTATCATTTTCAAAATTTTTAGAAAAATAAATAAATTTTTATTTCAATAATTAAAGGGATTGTGTGGTATGTTTTAAACAAATTCTTACCGAGAAATTAATTTATATAAATGTACAACAATTTTTTGATCAAAAATAAAATTTAAATTAAAAACAGCAAAATATTTCTATTTAATTATTAATGACTGAACAAACGAATGTTTTTATTCTATTTGCTAATTGGCATGATGAGAATTAAATTAATTTTCACTCTGAGAACTCTTTGTATAATAATTAAATGTTTCAGTTTTAAGATATTAATATTCAATGATATAGATCAAATCATTAACAAAACATTGATTTCTCGTAGACTGTCTGACGTTTTGGAAAAGTTTATTTCATTAAGGAATTGATTTATAATTTACTAATTATGTTGAATGCATTCTTAAAATAAAATATGTACACAAAATTTTCTAAGTGCATTTTTTTCACCGAATGTTTTTCATAGTTTCTCGAAATTTAAAATAATTAATCAATTCTCATGTGAAATCAAATTTATATATTCTCTGATTTGTTAATTAGGATGTCACATTGACACTTCAAGGAATAAAAAAACGAAACACTTCCTTTATCATAAATATTTTTATATGAAAAATATTGTTTAAAATAATTAAATGAAAAGTTTAAACGTCCTTGTATGAAAATTGAACTTAGATTTATGTACCTTTTACAAGAATATGACTTATCACTGCAAATATTTAATTGAAGAAATACTGTAAAATGTCAAATTTCTATGTATAGTTGTGTATTATTTTTTAAAGTGCAATAAGAATCTGATACTTCCTATGTTTTTTTTTTTTGCTGAACAACAATTCAAATAAAGTTGTAATTATTTTAGAGAAGAGGTGGGCAGACTTTTCCAGGGTGCAGGCTACTTTTAATTTTTTCACGCTGTTGCGGTTCACCCAATATCAGTGGCACACACAAGGAGGAGGGGAGGGGTCCGCTGTCCCTCACCCTCCCTAAGAGTCAATTTTTTTCGGATTGATTATAATCCCATGTATATAGTAAGTAAAATTTAATTCAGTATTTTGTTATTAAGAATTTTTTTATTACTTAATGCTGATTATTTATTAATTTGTTTTTTACTGTTTTTTGTTCCCGACAATCTACAAAATTTAAAAAATATGTTTGGCTGGGTATTGGATACGAGAATGGTAGACTTTGGATCCTCGACCACATCTCCCCCTTGAAAAATTCATGAGTGCACCAATGGCCAGTGTCGTAGGTGTGGAAAGGTCGGAAATGGTCTATAATATTTATTATAAATTAATAATAAATATACTGAATATGTTCTTACTTACAGAACTAAAATAAAAACTAACACTTTTAAAACCTAATTAAAAGCAAACCGCAAAATACAAACATAATAATAATAGCCAAAAATATAATGATATCAAACAATAAAAATAATGATATCAAACAATTAAAAATACATAAAAATTAAAACATTTTTATCTCAAGTTAATTTTCATTGTTATAGTCAGTAGAAGACTTAGACTGCATACTTCAGCTAATCTTCAATATTTCCATATATAATTACTAGCTGCCAAAATATTAAGGCAGTCACCCCAAAATCTCTTCTCGTTCCATCGGTCAATCGCGATCGACGTAATATCCACCCTGGTCTTAGAAAATTCGTAGCTGTAGTAAATTATTATATTAATTTCAATATTTTGAAGTATAAGAATATTTAATTTTTTCTTCAAAAAATATGCGTAATTATAGATATAATATACATAAGATAAATGTACATAGATAAAATATACACAACTATTACACCCTCACAATCCCCTTTGTGAATCTATTTTCTCAAAAAACTGTTCTTAGTGGATTCCTACTCAATAATAGATATATGCCTGTAAAATTTCAAGTCGGTAGGTCTAATAACTCTAAAACAGGAATATTTTTATATTTTACGCACTCCCTCCCTCCTTAGTTTTTGGGAATTGATTTCCACAAAAATTATTTTAAAAATTACATGCCTGTCAAATATCAAGTGTGTAGTTCTAAAACGGAAATTTTTTTTATCGATAACACCCCCTTAGGAATCGATTTTTGCAAAACCCGTCCTTCGTGGACCTCTACTCAAGAAAAGAAACATACCTACCAAATTTCAGCTCTGTATCTCTAATAGTTACTGCGATCTCGTGATGAGTATATGAATTGCTTTTTTCTTTATAGATTTTGGGGGTTAAAATTACACATAATAAATTTACAAAATTATAACTACATATAAAAAAGCAGGAAAAATATTATTGAATGTCATTGCCTTTTAATCATGATAGTATTAATATTTTATACATTAGCTGCTAGCTTCTGAACTATTTTCTGAGGAAACAACGTATAAATACAAAATTAGCACCCAATCCCCAACTTAGGTTGTTATAATAGAGTTGTATGACAAGAAATACTTCAACAACGTTGTCGTCAAGTCCTGGAATCAATAGAGTATAAGTTGAAGAACTACAACAACTTCAGACTTGGGAAGCAGAACAAATTGCGAACCAATGTATTACATTCGAGCTCTCTAAGAGAGGGTGTTGAGTAATTGTTCTGATAGGATTCCCTTCAAGCCCGTCTCCTTACAGAATAAAGCCCCTGCATTTGTTGGCAGAAATTGAGTTTTCTTTTAGTTTTGTTTCTGCTGCTGCTCGCGTACCTGGCTTCTTTCACAATAGCTACTCCCCAATTGGACGATAAATGTTATTTGCCTCTTTCCTTTAAGTGGTCCGTGAGTTTTTTTGAGTATGAGTTCGTAATTTTCGGATATGTATAAGTCTGAAGCTGCGTTGGTGTATTTTTATATTTATATCCTGGTGAATGTGCACAACTCTCTTTTGATTCATAATCTAATACAAGACTCGTTAAAGATAAAAAAAATATTCTTAATAAAGTAATGAATCTGATTAAATCAGTAATACGTTACTAAAACTAGATTAAATTTTTTTAAACCAATAAAATCATTTTGTTAAAAATTCTGAATGTAAAGAAATTAATGAAGTAAAAGGCTGAATCCTCAATCAAAATGTGATGATTTTAATATAAATAAACAGCTTAGATTTTTTTTTCACATTCTTTAGTTCATTGCATTCAAATTTGTTATGACGATTTTTAAAAAAAATGGCGAACATAAAATAGAAAGGTATTAAGAAGAGAACGAATAATACTGAAAACCAAATAAATGTCACAAATGACTAAGAAAATTGTGAGTTTATAGTTACAAATAAAGCGCCGGAATAAAAATATTTTATTTATTTTACTATTCGAAGTTTTTAAATTTAATGAAATATAATTAGAAATAAAAATAAATATCTTTTTTGTTATTAGGTAATTTAATTTCTTGTACACCGAATAAAATAATAGTTAATAACAAATTGAATATTTAAATAGAATATTCGTTAGCTTAAATTTATAAATTTTATTCATTTTAAAGGATTTGTTTTGTGATTATCATTATTTCGTAAATAG
This sequence comes from Trichonephila inaurata madagascariensis, assembly GCA_019973955.1. NCBI lineage: Eukaryota > Metazoa > Arthropoda > Arachnida > Araneae > Nephilidae > Trichonephila > Trichonephila inaurata. The sequence continues at coordinate 341,874 of BMAV01002701.1, forward strand.
CATGATTATTTAATTGCAAATATAAAGAAGACAAAATAAATTACAAGAAGCGATGAATAGAAGAGACTGTAATTTGTCAAATATATGGCAATTTAAGTTTTTTTTTTAATATGCATTAAAATTTTCATTGAAAATACAATTTTCTCATATGAAACATAGATTGTTATTAAAATGCATTAAATAATTTGTTTGCTTCCATATATTAATGATTTGAAGAAATATCAACTGAATATGCATTGCATTCATGTAAATAAATGGATTAATATTAGCTTCTTTTTTTAAAAAAAAATATATGATGAAAATATTTAAATAAAGATTTTTAACAAACATCTGCATACCAATATGAAATTAAGACCACATTATTTTCAGAATTAAACATAGAAAAAATGAAAAAGAAATATAAACGTGGTACTGTCAGAAAAAAATAAGCACCCAACTTATTTTTTTTAAAAAAAAATATTTTAATTAAGAAACGATTTTTTTTAGAATTAAAAGTATTGAGAGAGAGTTTATATAAAATAATATAGTCTAAATATTGAATTAAACGTTCTATAAAATATCTTTAAGAACATAAATAAATGATTTTAAGATCAATTAAAGAAGAATAAAATTATTTATAACACCTTTAACACTTAACAAAATAGCGTAATATTGCTTAGTAGTTCCATAATGATAGTTGTACACACAAATGTATTTAATAATTATCAGAAAAATTAATTTCACCCAGCATTCTTAAAAACTGAAGAATTCTCTTAAATATTATTAATATAATTAACTGAAGTAAAAACCAAAAACAAGTAAAATGGCGCCGAAATTTAAATAAAGTAACCAAAAATATAAGTAATAAAAGTAATATACCAAACAGGCATTATCATAATCATGAGAGTCATGATAAGAATTTGTGATCAATTTAGAAATCATCACAAATGTTTTAAAAGATGACAAAGTCCGTGACTAGATTTTGATACAGAAAAGACCAGAAATGTTATAAAGTCACAACACTGAACTCTACATTATTTCAATTGCTTCAGTGAATTATTAAAATTAAAATATGTGCTAAGGATTGTAACACCTTCATTTATTAATGGGAAAATATTAATGATTTTGCATGTGTTGAAACATTACCATTATTAATCAAATAAATTATCTAGATTAGTAAGAAGCCTTAATGCAGCATTTAAAATTATGCAATATCTTTTTCATATTTTGTCTGGGAGAGATCATTCGAAATTTGTTTTCTATATCTGATCTAAAAAGTGTTATGGCTTAAACTGTATATTTTCTTTAAGCTATCTACGTTCAGAACCATAATTTTGGAAAAAGTGTAAATATATATATATATTGATATTTTAGTGCCAATTAGCATATATATGTAAAATTGTTTTCAAAATGTTATTACAGTAAAATGTTATTTAAATGCATTTTTTTTTTTTGGAAAAATATAAAAAAAAAAAAAAAAAAATAACATTTTCAAATTTTTCTCCTTTTATGTGAACAATGCTTGTACAATAATAATATTTTGTCTCTATGTAGCTTCTCTACAGAGCTGGAGCTAAAGGTTTTAAAAACTTCATATTATTTCTCAGAGTCACTATCTATTAAAATAATAATAGTGCTGATTTCGTTTAGTATTAGTTTAGGAAAAAAATTAATGAAATGCAGATTTGCTGTGAAAAATTATCACAAAAGTTTCATTACATAAAATGCTTTAATTTTTAAAATATTCTTCACCTATTTCAAGCCATTTTATTTGATTCTATTATGAAGGAGATTAACAAGAAATTTTATCAATTAATTCTTAACGTGCTTACAGAAAATTAAATGTATAGAATAGTATTAAACTAAAAGAAAACTAATAATTTCATAAGTGGCACCTAATACGTATTTCATAAATAGTGATTAAATTGTCAAAAAAAAAGAATAATACATAACTAATAAAGCAGACATACATTATTAATTTGGATTACCTTATACAAATTCTTTTTAACTTTTCTCATTTTGTCTCTGCGTATCAAATTATTATCGATTGTAATAATTCATCTCCTTTTATAAATTAGAAAATTATCATCTCCAGGGAATTCTTCTCATCTGAAAATTTCACAATGGTTATTAATTAGTGAGAACACCGTTCAATTATTCCTTTTCCTCATATATTTATGCATAAATTCGCTTAATTAGTTACGACATGTACTGTTTGGCCAGCGCTTATGTTGCAGCAAACTCTTTATCACAAAGAGTATATACAATATTTGTTTTCTTACGAAATACATTAATTAGCCGAAAAGATTTCTTTGCAATTAATATTTTAGAACGCTGTGTCCCCTCTAGTGTGATACTTAAAAATGGATGTTTTCATTTCCATATTTTGAATATTATAAGCAAAGAAATGATAATTAATATTGATGGAAGAATCGCGTTAATCCATGGTAAGGAAGTCTTAATAGACGTTTTAGAATTTACATAAAACGAACTATGTATAATGCCTAAGAGAATAAACTTGAACCACAAGCATTTCTATAATTGGTTGTATTAATATTAATGATTTGTTTTAAATATAAACAGAATTGTTAAACCAATAAGATTATTACGATGAATATTATTTTCTATCAAGCACCAAAAAGTTATTACAGTATATGTTTCAATGATATTTCTAAAAGAATAACATTTGGTTGATTTGACGTCACAAATATTGAAACAGCTAGAATTAACAAGGAGTGATCAAAGCATTAATGTATTAATTTATGAATAATTGATTCGTTTCTGAAAGAATTGCTCTGCTGAAAGATCTGCTGAGTTAATCAGACATAAAAGTAATTGAGAATGTTTAATCAGAATCATTCCCATAACGCAATTAAGATGTTTGAATTACTTAAACTTTTCAGTAATAACTTCAAGATTATTTGGAATATAATTGCAATTTGATTTAAATTATATTATTATTGGATCATTAATACAGCATTAAATCGAAGGAACTATATAAAAAAATTATTTGCAGTATTCAAAACATTTGAAACACTACAATTTTCGACTATGTTATATTACTATATGATTCTTATTTTTACAATTAATGCAGAAATATTGTGAATCAAAACAATTTTTCCATGTTTAAAAGATTTTCTTCTACATTAAACGTATTTTTGAAAGTTTTCTGTGGTAAGAAATAAAAACTATGTATTCAATACAAAACATTAACGGAAACCAGTTATGAATAAGCCCTTATGTATTACAAGTTAATAAGTTTTGCGACTTATATCATCAATATTTTCACATACAAATAAAAAAAACTAGTAATTCAATTAAATTATTTAATTTTTGTTAAAATTTATCAGATATTTGTATTTTTAAATTCAAAATAAAAGTGCTCATTTTTTTTTTTATTTTTAATCACTATTAAATTACCAGTGGCACTAAAGTAAGCTTCATAAAACGTTTTATTATGATTTTATTCATCGCACGATGAAAGACATCGTTCTTAAGTTCAGAAAATAAAAATAGGTTAAATTCATATTTTTTTTTTTGGTGACTTGAATGTATAAATGTTAATTAATTCAACATGTTATTTAAAAATCCCAAAGTGTTCGAATTTCGATTGACGTCCTGGGGATATGGATCAAAGCTGTGATCCTCCTTCCCCTATCTGAAAGTGAATGCTTCCTTCAAGTGGTGAACCTGAATGAGAAAGTTCTTTCCTGTGAGATCTGATTGGCTGGCTGGTAAGGAAGAGGGGTGACGTCAGAGTCTTGGGTGTTTTACGGCATGAGATTAAGAAGGAACTTTAATTTCAAATTAAAGAAGAATATTATATTGTGATAACAAACCATAAATTCGGTTTAGAATTATTGTTAAACAAATTTCAATCTTTAAAATTACTCAAGCTCTCATCTTAATTCATTAAATGATAATATTTACTGCTGTTTGTTTACTGTTTTTTGTTTTCTAAATTTCAGAGAAGGTGAATAACATAGTGTCATTGAAAAAATAACCAGAAAATCGAGACATACTCTAAATTTGTCTTTGGGACACACAATTTTGTAATGAAAATTTTAGTACGTTATTTCGTCGAATTTCTTTGTGCTTTTTTGCAAACCTTCAACATTTAAATTTCTAGAATCAATTGAATTTAATTATTTCTAAGAATGGAATAGACAAATTTTTATAAATTGCTTTGTATGTGATTTGAAAATACATTAATTATTCAATGGAAGAAATTAAAATTCAATTTTTGTCTGTGAATCAGGTAGTTTCTCTTTCCAATGAGTATCACTTAATTTTTTTCGTTAAAAGTATACCCTCTCTAAAATATTCTTTTTTAATTATTGAAATAACAAGAATATATATGCATTTAATATTTATTTAATAACTTTTTACGTACCCATACGATTTGTTTCTCTGTAAGTACGAATTTAATCGAAATCACGCTAAATTTATTTTTAATTCTTAAATTTAAAATTAACCAGTCCGTAATACATTTAATGTACAAAAACATGTATTTGCGTTTTCAGAAATATAATATACTTATTTCTCAAAACCGCTGGCATTTTGAATGTTGTGAATGAATAAAAAACTGTCCTGCACTATCTCTCTCTCTCCGTAAACCATCTTTTCCTGTGTTTAATTATCTAATTCTCAATACTTTAAAAGAACGAAAAAGTAAGAAAATTTTTCCAATTTTTTCTCAGAAGACTTAAATACATGTTTTTCGCTCTTTGGGTGATCAAGTCAGTGAAAGTTTCCTATTCCGAATTGAATCTTGGAAGTGATTTTCACGACCTTTCCGAAACGTGACTTTTCCTTCCTTAACTTCTTTTGCTTGTCTGAAATCAATGATATCTTTCTGGGACATTTTTCTGGTGAAAATATATATCTATATTTGAAAAAAAGGGAAGTTGACGGAATTTTCCTCTGACAATTTTTTTTGGCGATATGTTCTTTTGGTCGAATCAGCTCTTTCTTTACAGAAAGGCAAAAAGTGCCGATTTTAGATATTCCGCTTTCCCTCCCAAATCTGACTTTCAGAAATATTCAACTAGAATAATTTAATATATTTAATATTTGGATGTACATATTTCACCAGAGTTTACGCTTGTAGGAAGAGAAACAGAAAATTTTGAATATCAGAGCAATTTTCTGTAATATAGTTTTAGAATCTTTTAAAGTGCCTTTTTTGAATAGATTCACTCCAGTAAAAATCATTCTGTTGATAAGAAACTAATCATGAAATATGCATGCATTTCTGAGATAAAGCATTTCTCTTATATTTATTCAGACAGGCAGAGAATGTCAAAAAAGGCATTGAAAATTTAACTATATTTAAAATGAAACTGCTGAAGTTCATAAAGACTTTGCTTTTGAAATAAAGCATATTCCGTTTGAATCCCCCTTAACTTCACTTAATTTCGAATGAAAACAAGTCTAGAAAAAAAACTAGATATTTTAAGTCTTCAATATTTTATTTCATTCTTTTTAATTTTCAATCGAATCCTTTATCCAAAAGGAGTAAATTTGATGCACATACTGAAATGCTAACAACATTTATATTATTATTCATACTCTGATAATTTTCAATGTACGTCATTTTTTTAAAAAAATATCTTTTAATATATTCAGATATTAAAATAATTATACAGATTTACGATAAATCTGTACGATACAGATAAATGAAATTTTTAAAAAAAAATCTTGTACGTATGTAAAGTAACCAAACGATTGAGATTAAAGAAATTTAAATGTATATATAAACGACGAACATATATTTATAACAAAGCTAAATATTTTTCAGAAAAAAAAAATTGTATAAATTCAAGAAAAAAAAATAAAAAAAATTATACATTTTTATAATAAATATCATAACACTATAAAAGGCAAAATAATAATTATTTCAGTAAGAATAATTAAAGTTGTTGGTGTACCTAAAAGACCAATTCTATTACTGAGAAACATTACCCCAAATACACATTGAGGTGCCAATGAATTAGGGATAGCAAGGGACGCACGCGCGCGAGTGCACAAATTGTGTACGGCTGCACATCATTTATGCACAAGTGAGGGCACTATGGTAATTGCATATATAGCGCGTACTGTGGATGTTCTGAGTTAGTTGTTGGAATTGTCAGTATGGGTAAGTTGCTTGATTTAAATGCTTTCGATTGTGGACAAATCATAGGTGCGTGGCGCATGGGCCATTCAATCTCCAAAATCGTCAGACAGCTAGAAATTTGAAGGTCGACAGTGTCAAGAGTATTACAAGAAAACATGGATGGTGGACAAAAAACTAGCTATCGGGCAAACTGCAAAGGACAGTTAGCCTTGACAGTGCGTGGGGAAACAGTTCAGACGTATTGTACGTAACCAGCGCAGCCAAACATTAGCTCAAATTACTACCCAGTTGAATGTCGGTGCCAGTCGTACAGTCAGTAAATGGACTGTGCAACGCTCGCTTCACAGTATGGGTTTCGGGAGCCGTCGACCGACGAAGGTACCATTGCTCAATGGGGTGTACGTCTTGCTTGGACAAGAGGTCACAGATATTGGAGCGTAGAGGACTGGAAACGCGAGCGCGCGCGCGAGTAGCATGGAGGTATGTCTCGATTCCGACTACTTAACGCTGACTGGAGGCTGAGAGTATGGCGTCTGGCTCATGAAGCTATGGATCCTGCATGCCAGGTTGGAACTGAACAAGGTGCATAGTGGCTCACTTATGGTCTGGGGTGCTTTTTCGAGGCATTGCTTGGCCTCTTTTGTGCGTTTACTAACCTCCCTCAATGCAATTTGGTACGTAGAGTTGCTGGGTGATCATCTCCATCCGTTTATGCTGATGTGTTATCCACATGGTGATGGAGTTTTCCAGCAAGACAACTGTACCTCTCACAAGTTCCAGTTAGCTGCTGGCTGGTTGGATGAGCATTCATCTGACTTTTCTGTCATAAATTGGTCACCTAGAAGTCCGGAGTTAAAGCCTATTGACCATCTTTGAGATATTTTGGAACAAGGCGTGAAACGTCATCACACAGCACCAACGAATCTTACTGAAGTATGGACAGCTTTAGCCAATATTTGGCAAGTAATTCCCGTGGAATGTTTCCAGAAACTTGTTGAATCTATGCCTCGTCACGTGGCTGCCTTTATCAAGGCCAGAACAGGCAGGCCCAACTTGTTACTACTTAAGTATCCCTAATTCAGTGGCACTTCAGTGTTTAACTAAGCAATGTTCAGCTAACAATGTGAAAGAGACTTGTAATGAAATGAAAACAAAATATTGTTAGTATAAAGCAAGATAATGCAATGCAGAAATCTATTTGTTAAAAAACAATGATATTATTTTCTGGGAAACAGAGTTATAAAATAAAATTTAGAATTTCGTAAAATTCATTGGTTGGAGAGAAAGAAAATTTCCCCAAATATGAATAAAGTTTTGTTATTTGAGATTTTGTACCTCCTGAAAAATATTTATTTCGCAAAAAAAAACATATCATCTTATTATATAGAAATACCATTAATTTTATACAAAATTATTGCTAGAAATTGTAGAAACTTGCTAATATTAAAATATATACATAATATTGTGCAAAATGCATGCATTTAGATGTTCAAAATGCGATTATAATTAATCGAAAGTTAAAAAAAAAATTTAAATCGTAAGCCCAAATTTAATATAATGATGTTATTTATGAAGCGTGTGCCGTTAATATCAGTTATCTTTGATAAAAATTAAATAAGAGTTATTGGTTAAAAATTATAAGAAACATTTCGTCAAGAAATTTAATTAAAATTTCCTATATCTTAACTTAGGTTAGAATCCTGAACAAAGTTCCAAAGCTGTTAATTACCGTGTATGATACTTTTAATTAATATATATTTTGAAATTTATTTCAATGCGTATAAAATTTTAAACTAACCCTGAAAATATGTAAGTTATAAGACATAATTAATATTATATTAACTGATGAGAGTATTAAAAATACACATTTATGGGTATTTCTTAAATTTTTAATGCATATTTGTTAAAAGCCTCACTAAATTTGATTAATTTAATCATACACATTTGTAATATTTACTATCTGAACAAAAATCGTTTCATTTGACTTATTCAACTGTTTATATAACCTAATTAAAATATGTATACGATAATTTAAAGAAAAAAATCTTAACTATTTGTATATTAATTTAATTGGTTAATGTTTATTTTAAATTGACATACTTGAATCAGTCTCTGATATCAAATTTTTCCCACATTAATATTTCATCTCATATCCTTATTCGTGTTTATATCTTAAAATACTCTGAGAATAAATGTCTTATTTGGCTTACAGCCTAATTCAACTTAAAGTAACATTAATATTAGGCATCAAATCGATAGTTGCTCTTTCTTCTTAAATTATGATAATATGGGTCAACATCTTGTTACTGATAAAATATTTCGAAATGGATTAAGAATTTCTAGCTGATTCGATAGTTTTTAATAAAGGCATGCAACTGTTGTCATATCCTAAAAGAAAATTATTATTGCATATGTTTTGTAGAAAACTAGAACTATGTGTTTAGAAAAAAACAAAACAACGACATTGGGATTATGAGATGCGACATTGAGAATGCCTCACCAAGTAGGAACTGTCGTTTTCTACTAGGAAAATACTTGTGGGATTTTTTTACACTTGTTTCAGAAAACACGTGGAACAGTAGAGCATACAGGCCACCTACAACGGATGCAGTTCGAGATGATTTTACGATAAATATACTGATTGGGCTCAGAAGGACCAATACGTCAAATCTTAGCTGAATACCAAACCAAGACGCTACCACGGTTCAGCGCAAAGATTGGTGAAAAACGTAAATATAGCACATTTGAGGTGCCGATGCGTCCTAATTTACATTATCACACATGGATCAATTCATTCACTGACAAGAGATGGTAGCAAATCTACCACCATTTTACTGCATGTTCAGGACAACCTTGATGTTTTTGTATCAACCAGAACCATTGCTTCTCTATTAATTGCTTGCCCTCATGGCTTCCTTTAGGACTGCCATTGATGCTAAAAAATAATTGGCTTCTCTTGCAATGGTGATAGACTATAGAGCTATTATTGGATAACAGAGTGGCATCTCTTTTCTTTTCAGACGAGTCATGCTTATGTTATTGTACTGATAGTTGCTGTGTATGAATACGACGCCAAAGTGATGACATGTCTAATCCGGAGGCATCTGCGAATTGGTCTTTCGCGCGAAAGCGTGGCATTGCGGTTTGAGGGGCTATTGAGTACAGTATCAATTCTCATTTGCTTCGTATTCAAAGAATATTAAGATGATACGTTATGATACATGAATGATGTCTTGCAGCCGATCCCATTCCATTTCAATTGGTGGAACCGAATAACCTTTCCCAGTAGGATAATACCAACTGCATATTGTGCGCATCAGTCAAAATGATGTGCAGGATGAACATCTGTTTGTCCATCTGCCCTTATTCTTTGATATCTCTAAATTGAGCACGTTTGGGGGAGCTTGCATACCTTACCTCCAGCACTTTCAAATGACAGACTGGGGAAAAAGGTTGACAGGGAATGTAGAAATATCCTTCCTACTTTCAATGAATCTATTTCTAGACATGTTCTTCGTGCACAACCGTTCGATATGGCCCTGCAATACACTGAGTTGACGATGCCCTCTTTCGTTGTTACGAGTATCATTTCAAAATAAACCACCTTAATTGTTCGTTCTCCTTAAGTACTTCTTTGTTTGCCGAGTTTCATTGTTTTCTGGTTCTTTTTGGTACTGAATTTTCAATATGACGTAGGATTTAATGAAGATATTTTAATCTTGATTACAAAAGAGTGCCTCTCAATAGAATTTAGGGATTAGAGAACTAAGTAATTAGAGTCTAAGGCCGACTCAACCTTACATCTCTTCAGTGGATCGGTAAACAAGTATGATAATTGATTTGCACATAGTAAGCTTTTACCCACCGTGGGCTGTTGAGCCACTGAGTTTAGTTAAGAAGAATTTCAAATAAATAAATAAATAAACTCATCCTAAAACCATGTAAATAAAAACAACCTGCATGTCCAATCAATCTTTCATATATTGATTCCATAATGATGAATTCTGAAATGAGACAACATTTGCTCATATTTTACTTTTTTGATTCATTTTTGCAAATGTAATAACACATTTTTTTAACTGATGCCCAGAAAATTCCTTCTAACTCCATCTTAAAATATCTTACTTAAAATCAATAAAAAAATCTGATTTTACTGTTTTTAAAAACGTCTCGAGATGAAGTAATTTTAAATGTCTCGCTTACACACTTGGATTAGAAGTCACTTATGTGCCACAAGAGATAATTCCTTTGAAGACAAATGGATTGGTTTTAACATTCGCGAATAAGCTCCTATGTGTTTGGAATGTTCCCCTTGATGGAAGGTCATTAACTGCATGTCACTCCCTTCTTCGTGTTCTTAATTACTGGATTCTTTGTCTTGCATTCTGAATGATTTGCAAAAAGAATGAATTGAACGTCTTCCTTGTCATACGATGAATGCTCTTAAACTTCTCAATCCTTCATTTCGACTTTTCGAAGAAAAAACCGAGTTAAGAATGCCATTTTACAAGTCTCTCTGGCGCTAAATCTCTGAAATACAAAATTTAATTTTGCTTTATGTGACGTAAAAGCAAGGTTGTTTTTTTTAAATTTTAGTTCCTTTGAGAGTGAATAATTTAAAATGTGTTAATTACTTTCCCCTTCTGTTAATTATTGCTAACTGTAAGAGAATTTATATTGCATTTTTACAGGACTATATATCAAAATGAATATCTCAGTAAATCTTTTTGAAATTATTAATTGACATTTTTGTCTTGATTTTTTAAAAATACAAAACTTTTTAATGTAAAAGTATTGAAAGTGATAAGTATGG
>BMAV01002701.1:363833-384098 GCA_019973955.1 Trichonephila inaurata madagascariensis
TTTTTATTAATTTATTATTAAATTTATTATTTATTTTTTATTAAATTTATTATATATCATTTAATATTTATTATAAATTTTACTATAAATATTTATATAGTTACATTATTTTTTTTTACTTTATAAAGAACAAAATATTTACATAAAATATCATTTAATATTTAATAAACCTTTCATAAATAAGTTTATTTAATTTTAAAAATAATTAAATGAAATGAGAAAAAAAAAATTGACCGATCAATCGAGCCCAGACCTAGCGCATAGTATGCAGACGATATATCAACCAAGCTACGAAATCGTTGGAGGAAATTGAAATTTAATTGTATAAAAAACTAAGCATGAATTTCGAAGGCTTAAATCTCCGAATTGACTGGCCATTCGACGGAATTACATTGAGGGTTGAACACCCTAAAGGAATATTACTATTACACCAAGTCTCGACCCCAAATGAATTTCCTTAGTCGTGTCCTCTCCTTGTTAGATAAATTTGAAAATCAAACATTTTCCTGTTACTTTAGTTACCATAAACATATTGTATCTTTTTTAGAACAAAATGAAATATTTGAAAGTACAAAAAGTCCAAGTATTGTTTAAATTAATGACGACAATGATGCAAACAATCAAAATAATGTCAAAAATTAAGTACATTGAAATCTAAGTAGATACAAATACTATCCATAAATAATATGATTGTATATTAATTGTTATTTCAATTGAATTGTATTTATATTTTCTCATGATCTTGACAGCACGTAATGTATTTGAATAATAAAAACACCATATAAATATGCATATAATTGTTGCTCGGAGTATCAATAGATGTGAAAACCAGATTGATGTTGATAATTTTAATTCAAACATTATAAAATTTCTAATTTTAATACTAAAAGTTCTAAGTTTTCACTTCTATCGTCAGTCTCTATAACTGCCAATTTTTTTTTTTTTTGCTACCTTTCAGAAAATGGATAATTACTTTAAATCTTTTATTTTCGACTTGCTCGCCCCCCCAAGTAAGGATATCATGCCCCTCTCCATGGGGCACGTCCCACAGTTTGAGAAACGCTGCTCTAAAACATTAAAACTCATTGGTTAGGAATAGATCCTATTCAAAACTTGTTTCCATCTAAATTTTTCACCATACATCCAATTACTTATAATATACTTTATTTTCCAAATCACTTCATTCACTTAAAGTAATTCTATTTCTCTATGTGTATAAGAGTACCAAAGAAATTATAGCCGCAACCTGCAGAAAGAGTTGAAATAACAAAATAAATAGCTTAATACAATCTGTCTGAGTCACATTTGATGAATGAAGCACAGAAGTTAGAACCTCGGCAGTACCTTAGTGAGTTAAAGGGATTACTTCTCAGTCTTTCTAAAATAATTTATTTCTTTTTGCTAAGCAGTGCAAGAAATTTTTGCATCCAAGTATAGGAATATCTGTCACCTGGAGGAATTGAATTGATCTGACTGCATTTCATACCCAATACTTTTTTCCATTTGCTTAATTCGTGTGTGAAAAAGGTGTAAATGAAAAAAAAAATCTCTAAAAAATTAAGTACTTTTATTTGATTATTTAGCTTCGATTAGTATAGATTTTAGAGTATTTTCATGATTTTAATTTAAATATCTAATATTTAATTTGGATACAAAATTGTTATGGAAGCATTTTTTATTTATATTTCGAGCTAATTATTTAACCTCGTAACAAAAAATTAGAATTTTCTTGATAATTTTCCCTCTCGTCTCATTGAAGGTCTTTATTGCGTAAATCTTTATGATATATTATGTATTCATTGCTTCTAAGTACTTAAAAACTCGCAATTTATGTTAAATAATTTAATTACGGAGAAGTGGTTTGATGATGTATTGAGTATATTCAACTAGTTATATACTTGTATTTATTGTCATATCAGCTGTAATCTACTATAATTAAATTTTTTTTTTTATTTTTCGCTTACAATCTGCCTGATTTTAAGGGACATATATCTTAAAGTCCGGCGTATAACGCGCACATATACTTTCAAGCTGCATTTTTTAAAATTTTCGGGTATGTTCGCCATATAAAGTGCACGAAGTTTCTTACGAAGAAACATTAAACCCACATGCACAAATTCATACGGTTTGAAGTAATTTATTCTAGGTTTTATCTAAGGTTTTGAAAAAAACAGTATACTTGTAGAACAACAAGCCTTTAGTTAATTTATTTTAAATAAACTATGCTTCATTATATGAAGTCTATTTTTTTATGCTCATCTTTTTAGATATTTTTAAAGCCCTCATTTTCGTACCGGCATATAACATGCATCCATAAACTTCAATTTTATTTTTTGTATTTGAAATGCATGCTATACGCCGGATTGTACTGTACTTGAGTAACTAGAGTAATGTACGATGCGTGCCTTAAAACAGGACCAACAAATATAAAATAACATGGGTCGCCTAGTGTTCTTGGTCACAGACTCATGTTTGGCGTGTTATGAGTTCGAACCTTAGTCTTTTAGTGGGATGAATGCAACTTATATCTGTCCAGGCTCGAAATCCTCTAGTTGACGTGGTGTAGAAGGTCGGAGAGTGGGTGCCAGCTAAAACTTGATCATGGTTGAAAATAGCGAAGTCCATTGCCTTTATCCCCGTATTGCTATATACATTATAAAATTTTAGCGATAAGTCATCTTCGTTGTTTTGTACATTGGGTGTGATTTCCGTTTTCATCAAACATGGAATAATGAAAATTAAGTAATGAATTAGTTCTGTTAAAATGTTTTCTCACACTCAATTACTTTTTATGAATATGAGCGCTTCTTTACTTTAAATAAAGTATTGCATATAGACACATGTATAATGCTGAACATATTTCGTAGCAAAATATTGTTTACATATGTGATAAAGAGAAAATTATGTAACTGATTCAATGTGTAAAAACATAGTAAAGTAATAAAAGAAAAAAATTAATTTAACTAACGTTGTTTAATAAAATTACGTAAATTTCTACATATATAAAAAAAGTAAAAGTAAACAAATGACAGCGATAGGAATGTTCTACAGATAAATTGCAAATCTTAGAATACAACTCAAAAAGAAAAATATTGTTCCTTGAAACATCTAATACTTACGATTCAGATTATTTTAGTTTCTTTTTGATAAAAATCTTCGGCATTGTGTGATAAAAGAACTCAAATCAAACCAGCTACGTTGAAAAGAATACACTCCAAATCAATTAAGAAAGTTATCCTCTTCACAGAACAGAAGCAATTTCTTTGAATGTCCCAAATGAAGTTGGAAATTTGTCAACGTCATACTTTTCATGTCCATTCAAATACTCACTCTAGTGTCCTGGGGTAATTCTGTCTTCCGAAATCAAAGTAATGCGCTGCTATTACAAGACAAATGATGAGCAGAAATTTCTTCCCGGTTTCAGCAATTTTAGAGAGGACTGCAGAAAGGCAGAGTCATCCGTTGCTTAGCAACAGCACGCACAAGGATCATCACATCTTCGAATCATCATCCATGCAAATATCCCTGAATCATCCACCTTTTCATGATATTCGATGAAGCCTAAGTTTCCAAGTGCAGTACTTTTCCCAAAACGTATTGAATGTCCTCAATTAAAAGTCTGCTTGATTTTATCCGTTTCGAAAGAGACAATTAAATTATTGAACAAATAGTGTCGCGAAAAATGATGTGGAAAGAGGCAGTGTATGCACATTCATTAAAAGAAATAGAATAGTTTTTAAAAATAAAAATAATTCGAAAAATAGCCACTCTTATGTTTTAAGTTTGACTTATTTTTAAAAAGAACTTAGTCTTAAATGAAAATTTAGGGATTTTGATGAGATAAAAAGGGTAGTTTATGAATTATGATAGTTTTTTCTTTTAAAAACATGTAAACTGTAGTGTTTTTTTTTTCGCCTGCTACATCCAAAAGTTCAAAAATTTTACATTTTAATAATATATTATACTTCATTTGACATCTATATTGACTTACGAATCAAATTTGTATAAAAGGTACATAATAATTTTATTATTTTGCAATCAATTAATATTTTGAACGATGGGGAAAAGTATTGTAATTCACAAACCAAACCAGTTTTTGGAATTTTTAGCAATGTGATATATACTATAAAGGTTTTTTTATATATTTATATCTTTAAAAAAACACCCAATTTCATTTTTGTCATGGTGTATAGTATTATTTCATTTCTACAATTAACAATAATAACATCAGTGTTAATACCGTTATGTTCCCGTCATTAGAAAAACGATTAACATATAGTTTTACAATTATTTAGTCATAATATTCAGTTTTGAATTCTCCGTACTTATTTGGGAAATATTTAAAAATGTTATTATCACTCGAAATGAGCCTTTGGTGTACGACGGAAATAAATTTTAACATTAGGCAGATTATTAGAAAATATAACTTATAGTTTTAAACGTAAAATGTAACATTAAGTAACATAAAATGTATAGTACAGTTATAGTATTGTTATAGCCCTCGTGAATACGTTATTTAATGATATTCATATTGTCATTCTCAGAAAACAAGAATATATTTAATATAATACTGTGTCAAAGTATATATAGTCAAAGCAGTCTCTCACACAAGCGTCAGTTGCTGAAATTGCACACACAATATTCCTTCAAACCAATCCCCATTTAAACCCAATAGAATGGTGTATTACGCTCATGAGAATTCCCTCCGTCGTGGAGATACAAAGATCCATGAATGGTTGTAAGCTCTCCCCAAATCGCTACACATAACTAGTTTCGTTCACTGATTGGTTCCTTTTGATCAGAGGATATAGTCTATGGTATCTGAAATTCAACCATAATATTATGGAATTAATACTGGTTTGTACAATGCCTTATTAACAACTTGGGTACATGACATTGTGCCACATTAAAACCCCACCATCAGTTCTTACCAAATCGTTACTCATTTGACCAACAAATTTCTTCAATCATCTCGTTTGGAACTCAGATGTTTAGAGGCTTTGCAGTTGATAGGACATCAGTATTCTGGCCAAATTAGTAATCTGTTTCTACATCCTAACAACATCACATTTCGCTACTTTATCCTTACCAAAAGGTCTGTCGTACACCACACTACGATTGCCGCTGTTATTTTACACATTGCTTATTGGCTGGTGTTTTATCTACGGTGAGAGGTAATGCTAGATTTTGTACATTTTCGGTGAATCCTTGACACTGTGTTTCAAGAACATTTGAATTCCCTAACAATTTTCAAAACGATATGTCGTGCGTATCACATTCCAGTCGTTATCCTAATTTAAAAGCTAAATTCCCGTAGTCACATTAGGAAGCTTTTGGAGAGAATTACTTGCAAACGATATAAATATGAGGTACAAATGAAACACTAACTAGTTAATTATACATCTCTTTCGCGATGATGCTGTGTCATCACGTAAATCAATAATCATATACTAAATTACCATTGATATAATAAAGGAAAGCAATAAAAAATATAATAAGACAATGTCTATCTGTATGTATATATGTGTGTGTAATTGAATTTTCGATAAAATCTGAAATTTTATTATCTTCATGAAGGAAGAATAATTAAACTTAATTTTATTTGGATTCTCAATAAAAAAAAAAACTTGAGCACGTAACCAAAATTTCATGCATCTCAAGAAAAATGACTTTTTATATATTTGCATCATTTTATAAAACGTAATCCAACAGAATATGAAAAACAAGTAATGAAAAAATATTACTACCTCAAAAAACGAGATTAACTCTGCTTTTTCTCCTCTAAAATTATGAAAAAATTTCGCAGGAACTTCATTAGTTCTGACTGAAAGGGGGAACGCATCACACAAAAGGTATTCTTAAAATAAGAAATTGGGAACTTTGTGTAAGACTAGAGCACATTTCTTTGTTAATCGATTTCTCAGTGTCTATTGTGATGATCCAAGAAAGAGAAAGAAGAAGGAAAAATTATATATCTTGACGCTTTTTCACAACCTATATTGGAGAAGAATACTTGTGAAATCTTCCATAATGAGACCATCGAGAGGTTATTCAAAGGTAAAATTTGATTTTAATGATTCCTTTCAAAATCCTTTCAGTATCCGGCAATTCATTATAATGGATATTGATACATGACTGACATGTATCGATTACACTTCAGCTCAATTCTGTTTGTCTTTTTTAAATGTTATGTATAATCACGCAAGGTATAAAAATCGACTGTTTCTGGGAAATTAATTTTATGTAAGTATCAGTGTATTGATTAAACTGTGCAATCTTTTTGCTGGAAAATTATGAAAGTATTATAGAGTATTATGTGTGCTGTGTTCTAAAATTTGTAAATAAATCAATGAATTTTCTTACAACTTTCTTTTTTGTGTTTATGTTTATTTGTGTTCTATCTTTGCCTATTAATTAATTAATTACTGGATTTGTTCTTTGCTGAAAAGAAAAATGTTTTAAGGCATTTTAATTTAAACAGATTCATACTTATAACAACGATTTAAAATCGCATCATACAGTTTACATTAAGAAAGGACGATTAATAATGACTTGTAATTCTTAAAAAATACTTACTCAATATAATATGATCCATAAATGTTTTTCTGAAAATGACCCAAAAATTGCCTGATTCTAATTCTAAAATGATGAACTGTGTGAGTTCAGAATGTAATATAATGAGCAGAAATATGAGCATGCGTAATTTCCTGTGTGATTTACTATTTTTATATTTCGTCATTTCAAATTGTGTTTTTGTTTACACGATAAACGAGTATAATAAACATGAGTATTGTTTTTATATAGTACTTGTGCATAATTCGAATTTCTTATGTTTAATGCGCGTTGTACTCAACGTTTAAACAAAAATAACATTGAAAATATATAACTTCATCATATTATTTCTTTGAGCTAATAGTCAAAAAAGAATTCTTTTATAAATCGATTATACATCGTTTATATATATAAGAAATTTAACAAAATGAATATATATTCTTATTTTGCTCCCAGTAGAGCAATACACTTATTGACATAAAAAATTACGCACAAAAAATAACTATGGGGTCGTAAAGAAACTTGGCATGGAAGTACATGTTGAGCAGATATGTAAATGATTAGAAATGGAGCGGGATTTCGCATTGAGTAATGCCACTAGAGGACGTTGAACTTCGTTCTTCTTGGAGTATAAAACAGGTAATCGGTCATCTCGGTGAGTAGCTCATCAAGTAGGTCATTCTGATTTAACTGTGAGGAGGTGTTGAGACTAGTGGACAGAAGAGAGGTCATTTACATGGCGACCAGGCTCAGGACGCCCTCGACAGACCAGTCATCGAGAAGGCTGTCACATTATACGACATAAGCGCGTAGAGCCAACTGTCTCATTGGTCGCTATCCAGGCATAGGCAGCACCTTCACTACGGGCCCCTGTATCTTCCCAAAACATCGCAAGGGGCCAGACTGAAGGACATCTGGTATCGCGGTGTCCATTATGTGTGCTGCCAATGACACTCCCCCCCCCAAAGCTTCCGTTTGGAGAAGTGTCACTCACGACGGAATTGGCCTGCAACGGAATTGAAATAGGACGTCTTAAGTGATGAATCTAGTTTCAATTTGAGCAGTGATAACAATCGTGTTTGTGTGTGGAGTTTCCATGGTGAACTCCTCGATCCTGTGCCTTCACTTTGCAGTGACACACCGCTCACATGGTGTGATAATATGGGGTGTCATTGCTTATGATACACGGTCACCTCTAATGGTGATCCATGGTACGAAGACAGCCCAGCGGTATGTCCATGACACATTTCAGCAACATATGTTACCACTCATTGCAGGGCTGCCAGGAGCAATTTTTCAACAAGACAATGCTATGCCACACACAGACAGTATGTCACAAGACTGACCCTACCACATGACCATCCTTCCCTGGCCTGCACGATCACCAGATTCCTCACCAGTTGAGCATATATGGATAAACAGCCGACGAGTTTGGTCAGATTAGAGGCGAGTTTACAGTGGTCCAAAGTGGTGATAAAAATATTTACATAAAATATCCTCCTCCTCCAAAAAAAAAAAAAAAAAGACCGGAGCCCCACCTTTTAATTTAGGAAAATAGATCAACACTATAAAAAAGGTTAAAATTGAAAAAAAAATGATACAAATTTGCATTTCTTTAATGAACGATTAATGTATAACTGCATAAAATTTCTACAATTTATGTCAAATGATACATAAAAAAATTACTGAAAACTAATCTTAATACAAGTAATTTCTTTTACTTAAAGTTTGAACAAGATAATTGAAAAAAAAGAAATTTATATGATATAATGTATGCCTATATTTTTTCCTCAGTTAATTTTTAAAAATGATTCCTAACTTATTTTTAACATAATTCGTATTGAAAGTATTTTTCGTCAATAATAATTCTGGGGACAACCACTTATTTTCAATGAAAAAAAAAATTGTTAGTTTAACCAGTTTTTATTCGCACTTCGTAACTTTAGTTGCCAAGATGTAAAACTACATATTTTAAAGTAAAACATGATTGTTATGTGAAAAATATCCGTAAAAAAATAGCAAAAGTGAGAAGCATTTACACACATTTTTTAGCTGACTACTGTACCGAAAGCCTGGGATCGAATCCCAGAGAAGGCATGGATGCTAGTAAATGTTTAGTACTTGCGCGGCATGCGGGTGCTCTAAATATCGAGTGAGCCGAAAATCCTCTCGAGAAGTTGGTGGTAGGGGAAAAAGGGGGGGCCCCCCCCCCCCCCCCCCCAGGGGTACTTCAGTTGTGGAACGGAACTAAGTCGTAATAGCACCCGCTTGATGCATAAAATGCTACAGCCAAAATGACAGACGTAAACATTTGCCCCCTTGTCACGATTAATTTCGTGATACTTGAGCAAATATCGTCGATCAGGGGCTGGGGACATTAGTAACAAAAGCACAACATATACCCATTTAAAGTGGAACTATATAGTCCAACTGGTTAAATTCTTCTCTGAACTTGTGTTTGCTAAATTAGGGCACGTATACGCATGCGTTAACTGAAATTATGAATACAAGAACAAGGGGAAAATCCTACGTTCCTTTTTATTTTTACAATAACGAAATGTATACTGCACAATGATAAGTATAAACAAAATTCATCACAAAAAGATTGTCAAGATAACCTTAATAATATTATAAACAAAGCATTTCCAGTATCAAAAGTTAAAAAATAATTAACATATTACATTACTAACATCCTTCATTACGTGGTGATTTCACCCTGTGTACCTAAATATCTACGTAAGCAACATATTATTTCTTTTTTTTTTTATATATATATATATAAAGCACTTTAAATAGACTAAAGAAATAGTTTATTATTTTGCTCCCTTGAACATCTAAGTAAGCACTTTTCCTGTGTAGTTTACCAACTTCAACAATTCAATAAAATAAAGGATTGTTGAAAAAATGCGTTGGGGAGTTCACTCCCACTCTCAAGTCTTGTATTAACACTGGTAACCCAGAAAAAAAGGGATTCCTGTACCCCTTCATAGCAAAGATCAACACACATTATTGATTGAAAGCGAAGAAGGCAGTTCACGAGAAAAACTCAAAACCAACAAAGCTAAAATAACTAAAAAGTAAGAAATCGCGCGGGCGTACAGCACAAGTTGCTTGCTTGACACATACTCGTCTTGTAAGAAAAAATATGTTCAGGGAATGTATAGGCATACTCCCGAAATATTTATCTTCTTTTAATATATATATATATATATATATTCAGAAGTGCAGGTAAAAAGAAAAAAAGTTTATATGAAAAAAATTCATGTTTTTTTAAAATCTACCAATCTAGTGTGTTTTATATAGTATGTGCTAAAATATTGAACATTAGTATAAACTAGAAATTGTAATTTCCAGTATCCATACCAAAAAAAAAAAGCGCAGATGGGTGAAAAATTAAACTGCATGGCTAGTGAAATTTGTTGTTATATTTTGTATATACATGCAGTTTTATATCCATATATTACATTGCCGTTTTTTTAAACTTATGAACTTCTGACTCTTTTTTTGCTCCTATTAAATATAATATGTTGTAGAATGTATTGAGATAATTTACAAGTTCTTTGTATAGTTTTTAAAGATTAAGATCTCTTAAGTGTGAGAATGAAGAAAAAATAAAATTTAATTTTTGATTTTAAGAATATGCAACTATGGATTTTAGAACTTAGTTTCATATATATTCCTTACAAACAATTATTTGAAGTTTTTTGGCATTAAATAACAGTATAAAATATTAAACGTCATATATTTCGATGTTTTATATTTGATATGTAAACTTTAGCAGATATATAAATTAATCTTTTTGAGGAAACAGGAACGTATATATATTTGTATAAAACATAGCATTATATTGTAAATTTTTAATATTTTTTCATAAACTACAACTCATACACACCGGAGGCACTTACCTTTAATTCAATTTAATTTCAGACACTATTGATGTTGTTTGTATAATATTCAATAAAAAATAAGCATGATATTCTAATCATACATATATGGTATGCATCACATTGGGAAACAGAAATATACATCTTTGAAAAAAGGCACATACATTTAATTTTTTTGAGAGCATAGGTTTTTTCTTCTTTTATTGAATATATAATTTAACACAGTTAGAAGACAGTTTTGAAAAAAATTGCTCTGGTGGACGAAATATCGGGTACGCAATGCTGCCTTTTTCAAAGATTCACACTATCACGTATCCGTTAGTCAATGGCAATAAGATAATGTGCTGTTCACTTGCTGGACAAGTGTGATCTTTGCAGTTAAAAATATAAGAATTAAAGAGGACATTTTATATTATTTTTAATTGGAAATTTGGTCAGACATTTCTGGAATTTATAGAGTGCATGTGTCAGCGTTTCTCAAACTGTAGGGAGCACTCCCCTAGGGAGACATGATAACTTTACGAAGTGGGTGCGAGAAAATTGAAAAGTCAAAAACAAAAGATTATTTTAAAAAAAACTATTAATTTATTGAAACTAAACAAGCATTCTGACATAATAAAATATAAACTACATATTTACACTGATATTATTCACTTATAAATGTATCAGTTCTGCGCAATGTATTTTATATTTAATTTAACAATGATAAGTTAAGAACAAGTTAAATAATTACCAGTGACACCATGGGCTTGTAATATATAAAATTATTGATAAAAATTAACACATCTTGATAATTTGTACGGTTTATAATTAATCCCTTAACTGCCAATTAAAAGTTACGTAATTCGCTTCATACTGCCCCTGCTTTCCCCGTAGGCTCACGTATGGGATGTATTGGGGAGGGGGAATGAAAACGAATAAATTCTCTAAAAAACATTCTCTAAAATAAGTAAATGCTTTGCAACCACTGTCAAGGTTTTCTTTTGGAATTCCGAAGACTTTGGAATAATTTTATGTATAGCAGTGCACAGAGAAGATCGTACTTTGGGAAGACGTACGTATACGCCCTGAGCAATTAACGCTTTGGCTGAGTGATGCGTTTATATACGCCGGTGGCACATGAGCTTAAAGGAGTAGTGTAGTTTTAGTGCCAAAGTATATTCCTATTGAATTCAATACATTGTTGTTGTATAGAGGTGGGGAAGGGGGCGTAATGAAAATTAGGATTGAATATTGGGTCAAAAATATTGAAAGTTTGAGAAACACTGCTGCATGTTGTTCAGAAAATAAAAGGAATTATATATGATTGTTTTTAAATGAAGTCCGCGTTTAAAAGGAGACTATATTATTTTATTTTAAAATATAGATCAATAGTTTTCTTAAGGACAATTCCATTAAAAGTGGAATTTGTTTTGTAGAATGTGTATATAAAAGATAAAGAGAAAGTAGGCAGATACACATTTCAAATATAAAATAATTCACAACAGAATAATATAAAAACTATTTCATATTTTTTATATCCCATTTCAAAGGCAAAAAAAATTATTTAAATATATGATTCTAGGTAAAATTTAATATTCGTTCATGTTCTTACAAAATTGAGAAATTAGACAAATAACACAATTTTCTAAAAGATAAAATAAAATAAAATAAATATAATGTTAATAATTTTCTGACTTCTACTGGGTAAAACAAAAGAACAAAAGCAATGAGATGTAATTTTTATTACATGAATGAATCATATACGCATATAAATATTAATGCGGAGCAACAAAAATTGAAAATAGTTTAGCACATTTCAAGAAAACATTTCGAAAATGTTCTACAATAACTTTTGTTTTAAATATTTCAAAAGGATTTTCTAATTAAAAAGCTGCTCTGAATTAAAAATATTTCTGCACCTTTGTTATATGAATAAATTTTTATGTTTTGTAGGAAGACAAAATAATTTAATTCAAATAAATAAATAACTATTTTAAAAAATGATGTAAATGTTTTTGAAAGTAAACAACGAATTAGTCGTAAATTCATTTTAATTGAAAATTCTTCTTCCATCCAATGCAATTCTTAAAAACCAAAAATAATTTTTTCTTATTGTCAAATTTTTATTTATTAATGTAAGTTTTCTTTACTTTTAAAAAATAATTTTTAAGTTTTGTTTCTCTCGGTTATCTTGTAATTTTTTTTTATAACTTTTACTTATATTTGATTAAAAAAATTTTTTTTTACATAACTCATTAATTTCACAAAGGAATTTGAACGCGAAGTCGTGAGCTATTTGACAAAACTTCTTTAATAGAATAATCTAGACAGAAATGCTAGAGATTCTACTCTTCCTTTTTTTGAAATACTTCGTTCAACTCCTAGTTGCATTTCTTTAAAAAAAAACTCAAACCTTCTTTCGCTGTTTGATATAAATAGTCAATATCATGAATAATAAATGATTTTTCCAGCAAAAAACGAAAAAATACCCTTTTCTTTAATGGATTTAGTTTCAAAATTAAATCACTCCAACTCATTTAATTATAATATTTCACATTAGATTCATTTTATCCTCCGCATAGAAACAAATTGTGTTAATCATGATTTGTCGTTCATAAATATGCGCCTTTATTTTTGCATCTTTAGTGTAATAAATTAGTTAAACCAGCATTTCTCCTTTTGTACCAATTGTCTATTCATGTTGCTTTATTTGATTATTGAACACAGATATCTCTACTGCATTTTATTATCGTTGTAAAAATGTAAATATTCATTTTGTATTCAGTTGGCGTCTTACTTCATATTCAAATAAGTTAGCAAATAATATGTTTGTTTATCTAATTTAATCATAAAAGGGTTTTCATTGATTTCCTTTGCATAAAATATAATCCTTAAGGACTGTTCTTTTAGTTATTAGAGTATAAATTAAAACGTATATAAAGTTTTCACTTATTATTTGGTTAAGATGCAATGGCACGAATAATAAAAGAAATCAAGCAAGTAATTCCTTGAATAATTTATTTATACTATGATGATTAAATATCAATTATTTATTACAAGCTACAATCCATTAAAATAATAAAGCAAACACTTTTCTGGGAAAAAATAATATTCAGATACTAAAATGTTAGTTATTCTGTTAAAAAATTTTATTATGAGAATAAATAGCCATGAATTATGCGATTAAATTAAAAAATGCTTTGTTCTTGGAAATGAGCAATATCATTTCATTTAACTTATATTGAGTATATTCCCAAATAAAATTATTATTTTTGTATGACTCGGCGGTACTTTATTTGTATTAGTGTCACATTTATATTAGCATCACGCCTTCATTCATGCTCATGCAAATCTGAAACTTTTGCTAAAATGATCCATAAATGACAAAAAAATACAATTTAAGATTATTAATTTAATATTTTATATGAGTCAGCGGTATTTCATTTGCATTATTGTTAAAAAAAAAGTGAATATTGCGCCTTAATTCATTTTATATACATTTGTAATTCCTCTGCTAAAATGATACTTAATCCATAGATGGCAAATAATCCAATATTTAAGAGTTTTTCTTAAACTAATGCAAACGTTCGATAAATATTCAAAAATGTTATTTCATAATTAATTAGTTGTTCACGTGCAATTCTGTTATTTAATTTGAGTATATGAATTAGTTATTCTATATTATTCAACCAATATATCATACTACTCTCATTATATAAGCCTAACTAGCATTCATGTCATACCTACTAGTTCTAAATTGTACGATTAACTGGCTTCTAATTATCATTCTGAAAACTGAGCTTTGCAGTTTGATGTGTATTGATCAAATTGAGCTTGTATCAAGAATTATATTTTCAAAGATTAATTTCCATTCATTAAATTGCAATACATTTTCAGAATATTGTTTTGTATAAAGTACAAAATGTTTTTAAAAAAATTATATAAACCATTTTTCTTCTGTATTATATACTATAGTAATGCTCTGACTCATTAATCGCATGCAGAGAATATTTTAAAGAAATATCTAAAAGCAAACATTATAAGACTATTGACCCCCATATGGCTACTTATTACTTTAGGAACCAATTACATTTGTCCCTGACTACCTTTAATTTCAAATATTTACTTTCATTTACAACAAACCTATTTTTTAAAACAAAAATGCATGTATATTATAATGGGGATAAATTTCCCTTATACATAGTATTATATTTAAGTGCGAATACAGTATCAAGCAAATTTATATCGATTCATTGGTGTATTGTGTTATTTTGTCGTGACCTGGAAGTCGAAGATGTGGAGGAAGACAAATAGACATCGTCTTAGAATAACTAATCTTATTCAACTTTTAACATTTTACGAAATGCACTTTTATAGCTCAACTTTGGGAGAAACAAGATACTTTAACCCGAAATCAGGTAACTAAATTATCTAAATCATTTGTCTTAGTTAAAGGTCCTTGAATGATCCTGCTCGCAGCCTGATAGCTCGTTCAGCTGCAAGGTGGATGCCTTCCAATAATCCGATGGATTCTCTTTCTACTATTAATCTTAAGACGCGTAACCACCGGTCGCTTCCTACTAACTCTTGGATTTCAGATTACGATCAACTCTTAACCATCATCCTGCATACTTAACGACTGGCACTTCAATAGTAGTTGCATTTGCATAAATGAAGTAATCTCAATGGATGTTTTTAAACTAATATCACTGTTAAAGAATATTTTCCCCAACATGATTAGTAGAAGACCCGGAAAGAACCCGTTACACACAAATTGATGTGTAATAAAAAAATGAAAAGATTTGAAATATAATCAAATTGTTAAAATGTTTATAATAATTGTGGAGTGGTTTTTGCTTATCTAGTGAACTATTTTTCTGTAATTTGGCTTTCTTGGCATAACTTTTAGATAAAATAATTTTTTTCAGTAACTTGGTTTTTCTTGGTACGTTTTTTCAAATAAAGACTTTTTTCTTAGAGGTTTTGCATAAGACAATGGACATGGCAAAAATCTTTTGCTAAAGTAACCTTACAACGGAAATATAACCTTTGTGGGTTGTCATGTGCAATCAGAATACGAAAAATAAATTCGAATATTTAACATATGAAACATATCTTTTCTTACGTTTTATTAAATTTAAAATAAACTTCTTTCTGAATTTTTAACTTAAAAAATTTTTCCTTAAAAACGATTAATATACATATGTGTGTATCCCCAGTAGTTATTTAAACTATATTCTTTAAAAAACTTTGCAGATATAACGCTTTTTTATATAACTTTATTATAAAGCTATATGGAAAGGTTTTAATCACTTTGTTAAGTATGAAGAAACCATTCAAAACTTTGAACAGCAATCTCCTTAAAATTCTTTCATTAAAACCAAAGGAAAGGAATATTGAAACCATCATGTTGTATAAAACGCGCGAAATTGTTTTTTCGAAAATATTAAAGGATTCTTTCGCGTTTTTAACGAGTCGGTGTGGGGAGGTCACTTAGTTTTTAAGATTAGATATTTCATATTACATAATAATAGAACTCGTGATGATATTTCTATTTAAATAACAAATAACTTTAACGCAACAAAGTAATTTTGCCATGAAATTCGTCTAGACTTTAGATAAAAACAAGTCTGATACATTTATTGCTGTTCTAGGTTTGTTTAGTTATGAAGAGACATATATTTTTGTAGAATATCATTATTCAAAACAATGCATGCAATCTTGCTTTTCTTGTTTAAGAATGGATTTACACAGACTAAAAAAAATAATAAATTTGCATAAAAAATTCAAATGTTCCACACAATCAAGGTAATTACTTCTCTTACATTGATTTAGATGTTCCTGAAATAAAAAAAAAAATTGAAGGTTTTTTTCTTTTTGTCTAAGAAACTGCAGAAGGAAATGCATTTGAACTTTTGAACTGGTGAACGTTTTAATTCATTTTTATGAGCAGTCGGAAATAGAATAAATATTTGGTCTCCAAATAAATATCAAGCCTGTAAATTGAAAGAGGGGATTCAAAATAGATCCAACAATCAACAGTAATTTTGAATGAAACCTCTAACTCAGTGCCTCTCAAACTTTTAATGTTTGCGACCCAAATTTCAATCATAATTTTTTATTTTACACCCCTCCGTACAATAACAATGTATTGGATGCAATAATAAGGTAGAATGACGCTGAAGCTTCATAATAGGACTTTAATTATAAACCATACTAATTATCAAGATAAGCATTACATTGTGTATAAAATTTTATATATGACAATCCCACAAGAGTCACCAGTAATTAGTAAACGTGTTTAACTTAGAATTGATAAATTAATTATCAAATATACACATTTACATTGTGCATCACTGTTATATTTATAAGTATATTATATCAGTGTAAATATGTCAGAATATATTTTGTTTTGCTTCTTTTCAATAAATTAACAACTTTTTAAAAAAATTAATCTTCAATGTGCTCCTGCTCCCCACGTAAGGTTATCGCGCCCTCCTAGAGGGACGCGCCCCACAGTTTGAGAAACGCTGCTTTAACTGCCTTCTTTTTTTAGATGGTGACTTGAAACCAATCTGTCAATTAGCTTTTACATCAAAAAGCAATCCTCTGATGCAAGGCAATAATCTTCTTGAAGGCCTTCTAAAATCTCATTCCAAAACAAACCTCAAGACCTAAACCGACCAAATTACTAAAGTATTTATGTAATTTATACTCTTGAAATCTTTAACTTGTCTTGAATTTAACTATTCACACAGGTATACCTATAGAAGTAGAGATGAACTTAGAGCCTGCGTTATATAGTCGTTTCTTCTTCTCTTACACCTTACTTTCTCAGACACAATTAAAATAAAGAATCTACAGGGTGCCTCACCAAAGATGTTACCAACTTTGTATCGAAGTAGGTTACACCCACAAGACTCGGAATCACAAAGAATGTTGGGTCGGAAATGTTTTTCTAGTTTGGTATGGCTGGATAACGCAAAACTGGTCCTTGGCCCCAGAGTTGCTAGAGTGGTGCCAGTAAATAAGGCGGCCAGGGTTCTTGAGGAGTGTTAGAAGAACAATAATCAAATTTTCCATTGGGGAGTTGAATTGACAATTAGATCTTTGCGATAAGAAGGAGACAAAGGTTGTAGAAATTTTACACGAAGACAAAGAGGCTGTAGGAGAGATTTAGAGAAAACAGAAATGTTTCTGGCATTTGGTGCCACAGATCGAGTCACCCAGAGGTTGTAAGCCCAAAGGAACTTCCATAAGTTAAGAAGTGCAGCTTGCATGACATGCGGGAGTTGTCAATTCGAACATCTCTTATATGAGTTCTACGTCACTTTTGTTACTTTTGTTTTAGTGTTTATGAACAACGGATAATAATTTTTTCTCCTATTTTGTGTCTTTGCGCTGTAGAGAGTTTTCCAACTCTAAAATCCAACTGTATATATATATATACATATATATATATATATATGAAAGAAATTTATATAATATATCAAAAACACAAGTAATAATAGATAATGAACATAACAAGAAAAAACTTAATAAAAATATAAAAGCTAAACATGAAAATCGAATTTATAGAAAAATACAAAAAAGGAAATAACAAAAAAGAACCTAGCGAGTTAGAAAGCAATTTCGGGCTTAGGACCGAATAGGTGGGTTAAACTAGTTTGAAGGCGCCAACCTTCCCACTTTGCAACTCGGCAACCAAATAAAATAAACAAAAATTCAAAGTATATAAAAACTCACAGAAAGTATGATAAAACCACTGACTACTATTCTGCAACAAATTCTCCCAAAATCATAAAGCAAAAAAATCCTAAAACAATTACGTAAGAAAAGTATTTATCAAAATTGAATTTAACAAAATTTTTTACTCACAAAACTTTTTCCAAGAGAATCAAGAGTCTTGAAATTAATGGAAAGCAATTATATTCACCGAGTTAAAAAACCTGAATATACATAAATGCATCTTTTGAACTATCTTTTAAACTAGCGTGCAAAGATAGATACCAAGACACATGACAATCAAATTTGGTAGGCCATGAATTGCTTGATTGTTAAAAATGTAAATTTGCTAGGCTCTCATTTGGTTGGTTGTTAAAAATATGTAAGATGTTCAAGATGTGTGTGGAAAAGATGTAAACTGTGTGAAAAGTGTTATGATATAATCTTCACAGCAAGACCACTAACATGCTAACTTTGAAATCCTATTGTTGTTTGGTGGATTTGGAAGAAGTAGCCAGACGATTAATATATTTGTGATGAATATAAGTTATTAAGAAGTTAAAAGGGTATTCATGATGTAAACAACATTGAAAAAATTATTTTATATTATTGAATTAATCTATTTTGTGGGTAGTTAAGTTATCATTTCTAAATAAAAAATTCAAAATAACATTTCTGTAAATAGATAAATGCAAGTTACTATTCCATACAGGAATTTTAATTATATGGAACTTAAAAGAATCTCTTTTGTCAAAAATGTTACTGACTACATTATTGTTAATAAGATGCAAGTCTAAATCCAAGAATTGTACTATATTAGAGTTAAAGACACACACACACACACACACATACACACAACGTGTGTATGTGTGTGTGTATAAAGGAGAAAAGCAACTAACTCACTCATTTATCACGAAATCTTCGGAGCTGTTAAACCTACATATATGAAATTTTGCAAATATGTTTGTTTTGTTTAGTAGAACTACGAACTTACTTTACAGGCATTTCCCCCAAAGGGGGAAGGGGGTTAAAAACCAAAATTCCCATTTTTGTACTATTACATTGGAAAACATGTTTCTTTTTTCAGAAGGTTTCTATGAAATTGTTTTGTTTGTGGTTTTTTTTATTAATAGGTTCATTATAGATAAAAAAAAAATCCCAATTTTAAGTTATTAGACCTACAAATCTGATGTTTAGACAATCATGTTTCTTTTGTTAATTAGATACCCTCTAAAAATATAGGGTTTGTAGGCATTGACTCCAGAAGGGAGGGGATACGGATGCATAAAAAATAAATTGTATATGTCCGCTTCCAAAATTCAAGTCCATTTCTTTTCAAATCAAGAGGCCAAATCTGTATAAAATTGATTTTCAAAATATTAGACTTAAAGATAGGAGAATTTAGACAAAAATAACTGAAAAGCAATATGTAATACAATATAATGTCTGCTATATTTATATTTTTACATCGTTTATATATATATATATATATATATTTTGTTTATGTGTAACATTATTACTTGATATATAAAAATATATGCTTAATTTAACATTAATTCGAATATTGCTTAATATATTTTTCAGCATTTTAATCAATGCTAATTCATTTTAAAATTTAAAAATCCTACGTGTTACCATGTTACATGTATCACTCCCGAGTGGCATTTTGATAAAATGGCTATATATTGTAGTTCTGTAACCACTGCTAAATCCTCATGTGAAAAAAACCCCCACGTAATATAGTTCTTATTGAATAGATGATATATATCAGTTGCTCTTGGAATCTAATAAATAGCTTTCTTCAGCATTGGGGTAACACCCGCTTCTATATTTCGCGCTCCACCCCGAGTGTAGGAATTTCATCTCGTACACTCGAAGACAGTAGGACTGGATATGAAAGAGTCGGATTTACGCAAAAAGAAACCCAATATATATGGATAGAAAGCCGATGTGATTGGTCGGGTTTTAAAGTAGATTTTCTTACAAAGGATTTTGAGTTGAAAGTTACGTTTAACCTGATATATGGCAAAGAATTGCGGAAAAGGAAGTAATCTTTTTTTTATCGATTTGAATAATTGTACTTTTAGATTTATATCACACTATCTATAGAAAACTTCTCTTT
>BMAV01002701.1:394098-416738 GCA_019973955.1 Trichonephila inaurata madagascariensis
GAATTCTAAAATGTCATCATTTCGAGAATCCCACACCTCTAACTTACGCTGAAACCCCACGACATGGTCAACGAAGATCGACCATGTCGCAGCATGCAGTTTCCACATTTTGTTCATGAGTTCTGAAGTATATTTTATCTTCTCAGCTACCATAGATGATCGAATCTCAATCTTCTTATCTCGTTCTTGATGAATCTCATTCTTGTTGATGACTGTTTCTACATCTAGCCGCTTACTTTCCTTTGATACATCTGTTGCTCATAATACGTGGAAAAGTAGCGGAAAATTGGAGAAAAATTATACATACTTTCAGGAATACATCTCAGTTTATGCAGAAAATGAACCAACAATTTAATAAACTCGGGAGAAGGCGCACATTCGATACTAACGTTATTGGTGACATGGGGGGCCCGCGTCCCCCCCCCCCCCTAATATGATTATTTTTTTGGTACATGATAAAAATTGAAATTTCAGTGAATAATTTAACTAAGAGAAAGTATACTTACCTATCTTTCAGAATTTTCAATATTTTTCTTTGATAGTTTGAGATACATTCCAATCAAACTGAATTGTTATTATTATTTATCCAACGCCTGTGTTTGGCTTCTTGACCATTTGACACAGAGCCTCCCAGTACCATTTGACGATGTCATCAGCCGGATATTCAACGAGTCCAGTGCATTGAAACATAGGTCGCCGTCCATTCCGGCATGGCCGCAGAGTGGACAGATCTTGTTAGCAGCCACGCCAAGACAGTGGAGGTATACTTCCAAAAAGTCATGTCTGGTAATTAGGCGAAACCAGGCAACAGCCTCGGCTCTTTCCAGGTGCCTCGGTATTGGGCCCACAGTAACCAGAGTTTCCCATGGCTTTCCAAAACTCTTCGTCTTTTGGGTCATGGCAGTATATTTGTCAATGTGTTTGGAGATGAGGCTCTTTGCTCTTCTGAGGGTCAAGGGGACTTCCGATTGAATTGATTCCACTCCCTGCTGGACTTTTTGGTCGGCTCTTTCATTGCCAGTATCCCAACATGACTTGGGATCCACTGTAAGGCCACAGTCCAGCCAAATGAGATGAGCTCCGCAATTTTAATTCGACAATGAATTGTGTTAATGCAGTCAGTTGATGTATTACTGCTTAAAGCTAAAATTGCAACTTGAGAGTCTATGAAGAAGATAACTTTTGCAGGAGCTAGGCCAGCAGATAGTAAATGCGTTGTAGCTTCACAGACAGCCATCGTAGTTGGTGACGTTCTTTTCCACAGCCTATGAGCCCTTAAACAGCCCACAGAACCATCCCGTGCCGACTCCGTTTGTTTCTGGCAGGTATGAGTCATCAGTGTAGATATGGAGCCACTCTTTTGCTGGATATCTTTCTTCGATCGTTTCCAAAGCGCATGATTTTAATTCTTCAGGAATGGCATCATCTTTGTTTGATGTCAAGTTAGAGTTAAGTTGAGCCGTTAAGATGGAAGGGCAGACTGTGGAGTGAAACTGTGTAGGAGCACGGCGAGTCATTAGTAGCGGAAGTTGGTGTTTCTTCATAAGAAGAGTTCCGCATGGGAAAGAGGAGAAATCTGAGACTTGAGACTCTGAACTAAAGTCTAGAGTCTTGAGTCAAATGTTTGACTAAAACGTACTTTAATAAATGTTACAAACCACAGACACGTCTCGCTAACATTACAGGAATGATATCTGCAGGCAAATCTGTCATATTTTGTTCAAGTTATCCTTGCCCTTTGATGATCGAAAAACAAAAAGCTGAGCTTTTTCTTGCTTGTGTTTTTGTTTTTTTAGCAGAACGTAGTGTGTTTTGTGGTATATCTTTTGCACGCACTATCACTTATGGCCTTATATCTTTCTTGATGGAATTTATTAGGCAGTCTTTTCAAAATCTTCCTTTCCGCTCAAATGTTTCATATCCATCTTTCAAATTAACTTTCGCTATCATGATTAATATCCATTATTTCATCCAGCTCTTCCCATCCTCGATCAATTTAAACTTCATTCAATTTAGATCACAGAGGCCCATTTACTTTTGTAGTTTCTGTTAATTTATAATTGGAAATCATAATGAGCAGAAATCTAAACCACTAAGGCGTTCACCTGCATAAAATGTAGCCTGTTTATAAAAAATATTTTGGAACAAAAGTCGTCGCGCAGGAAACTTAGTTATCCTAAGTACCATAAAATTGTAATAAAATGTTTGCCACTCCTGAAAAAAGAGGGAAATATGTGACAAATAATTTTAGTTCCCATGAAGACTGTAATATAGGGCGATACTGACAAGATCATTGGTAACACACAAATATAGTCATTTTAGAATTAAAGATTTCGTGAGCCTGGCCTGACTATGGGTCCCACACGATCGCTCCCGCGTTTAAAAGGAAATTCTACAAACCATGGCGTGTTACGATAATTACTGTTTTTTTTTTTTTTTGTTTTTTTTGTTTTTTTTCACTCCAGGTGTTAAGTAGTATTTAAGAAATTCTAGCAGTGAAATGGTATGTTAAGGATTTTTAGTGTTTTATTGGAACGCATTCACACAAACAATTATGAAACAAATCCAAATCTGATTCTCGCGTTTAAAAACTCCACTGTCATTTACTGATGTATAGTACATGCATCCTGAAAAGTGAAAATTAAATGTTTATTGAATTTGTATAGTATTGTTAAGCTTACAAGCATTTAAAGTTTGTAAAGGTATAAAACAAAAACTTATAGTATTTGTAACGCTATAATTTATTAATATATTTTCCAATGTGTGTTCTACATTAAAACACCACAATAATTAAATATGACTGAAAACATTTTTTTAATTTAAAAAAATATTTCTGCGTAACATAGATACCATTTGTTTCAACGATAAGTCATTCCGCTTAACTTTAATCTAATATTTTCAAAAAAGTTTTGAAATTTAAAGCTATTACGTACAAAATAATAATCATAGTAACTTAACCTGAAAATTGTCAGGTTTGTACATAAAATTTAGCTTTTTTTTCAGTTTTAAATTGGGGAAATTTATCAAGTTTGAGTTTTTCTAGTGCAACTTTAAAATACTAAAATATAGAAATGCAATATGTTTTCTATAATGTATGTTTTCACATCATGAAAATATTCAGTTTTATATGCAATATTTGAATTTAGAATACTTGTATTCGGATGTCTAATTGCAGTATCAGCTGAGGGCGAATTTTAGAAACATAATGTTCAGTAGTATTCTGTCTCCTTGAAATATAGATTCTCATAGCAATCTCAGACCTTTCTGGCCCCGAAATTTTCTGAACAGGAAAAAATTATTGATAAAGCTCTTAAGTTATATAAACTATTTTTTTAGAACAAAAATTGACCTTGAAATTAATTTTAACTAAGAAACTATGAGAACTCCAAAAACTAAAGAGATCATTAAGCAGAAATTATTTCAATCATGAAAATTGAAATTAATAACTATTTCACATTAAGAGATGATTGTGCTCAAAAAAGATTTTTAATTCGATTTAAGAGTTGAAAAATGCTTTAAAATGAAACCGAAACCAAAACCGAAGCTCGGAAAACTTCAAATATCTTAAAAACATACTTATTACCAGATCTGAAATTTGGTGGCAAGTTTCCCAATTATATGGGCTACAAGAAAATTCAAAACAAATTTTTGGGTAATTTTGAAATTTATACGTACTAAGTGCGGTCTTAAAATTAAATTATTTATGTCATTCATTTCGATAGCATGATATAACATACATTTCATAAACGTATATTATTCACGCTTACTAATTCAAGTAAAATAATTTTTTCCAAATTCCCGAAATAATTTATAATTCATTTGAATACTCGCTACATAATTTTAATTCCAAAAATCACAGTTTTTCTCCCTACATTTTAATTAAAACCCATTCATTTAATAACGCGATAAACAGGATTTTCTTTCAAACATTATAACAGGATTAAATCAAATTAGTTTCAGAATTTCATGTCTTTTGGCTTACTTTAAACTAAATTAGAATAATTGCACTTATATATACTAGGATTCAGTTTTTACCGAATATGGGAATAAGAAAAATATGAATCTATTATTAAATTAAATTAACTTATTTTTAGAAAAATCTAAGAACCACCCATCCAGTCTAGTGGTTAGTAATGCTAATTGCTGTGCCGTAGGGGCTGAGTTTGAATACCGTAGAAGGCATGGATGTTTTTAGTTGTGCCTTTTTTGTGCTTTATAGTGCCTTTACGGAATAAGGGTACTCCAAACAGTCATCGAGCCACAAGTCGTGAGGTTGGTGGAAGGGGGGGGATCGAGCTGCAAGAGCGTTCTGTCACCTGTATGATGCTTAAAGCTATGTCTAACGACAGACGTACATCTAGCCGTTTGCCACGGTGAATTTCGTGGGCCTTGATCTAACCCCGTCAGATATGGGACATTAGCAACAACAACAGATAATTCTAAAATTTTTCATTTAACAAATTATCAAAGAGATATTTCACTCTTACTTTTTCAAATCAAAATTGAAGATTTTGATTATTTACTAAGGAAGTTTATTATTCTGAAGAAACAAAGAAAAAAAAAAGAAAAAAAAAAGGAAAGTAAAAATTTAGGATTTTTCTAAACATTCTCCTTTTATTGAAAATGTTTATTTATTAATGGCATTTTGCCTATATATAACTAAGACTTCTGTACATAACCTGAATCAGAATTTTTGAAATATATACTTTAGAATCGGTTTTATTCAAAGTTTAATATATTAAAATTGAGACACTTTGAACAAAAAACACCAGTTATTATTTAAATTGATAATAACTCAAAAAATAATATAACTTTTTTAAAAATTCGAGTTTAGACTATATGTTTGCAAAATATGATTATTATAGAAGCCTTTTCTATGAACTGATAGTGTTTAAAATTATGTCATTGTTTCTTAATTTTTTATCAAAAATTATATTCATTTACTGTAATAATATTTTTAAATTAATTTTATATGGATATTTTTTTTTCAACATATTAAAAAATAAAACTAAAAAGTGTACAATAAAATATATTTAAAAACCTTTAAAACTAAATTAATAAAAAAAAAATTTCCAAAAAGTAATATTTGGTAGCCATACGTTTGCAAAATCACGGCTCCAACCGTAGTTAAATAACTTAAATCAAGCTCAAGAATATCAAATATTTACGTACATGAAAAAATCGATAGTCTCTTATTTCCCAAAATTCTATAAAATAATTTTCTATTTAATCTTAAAGAATAATATTAATAAATTATTTACCCTTAGAAATAATCCATACATTGTCTTGTGATTCCCCAAAAATATATTCGCTACTTGAATATTTAATTATTATGTGTTCTTCATGAGGTAAATGTTGCTTGTGTTCATTACACTTTGAAATGCTTTTTAAAGCAAGTTCATTAATCGTTAGCTTACTTTTATTGTTCACCATTGATAAAATAATTTATAATTTCCTTAACATGAAAAGTCTTCTAAATTCGCAAATTCCTATCACTTGCATTTCTTTTGTTATAAGTATAAAAGGAAAAACAAATTCACCTCTCTCATTTACAACATGCCAAATAATAGGTAGATTTATTTTTTTCCCGTATAGTAAAATAAATTTATTTTAACGAAAATAAAACCCCATAATGTATGATTGTTACCATTACCTATTGAAAATGCAATTCCAAAGGGAAACAAAATGTCATGAATAAATTTATTTAAAAGAGCATAATAAACACTTATAAATTCATTTATATATTAGAAAAACGATAATACCTAAAAATCAGTTACAACAGAAAAAGAAAGAAAAAAGTGTATCTTTTATCTATATACAAAAACTCAAACAATGCAATAGCTAGTTATTAAAGCTTCCTGATGCTTATTTTTCGTAACAGGACTTTTCAAACACATACTTTTCCTTTACTTTTATTTCCCTAAAATTTTAAATTCTATTTTACTGAAGGAAAAAATAAATACCTGAATAAAAAAATTAAAAAAACAAAACAAAACATTCCAACAATATTGTTCTTTCAGTGGTTTTTTTCCCCTTCTTCTTTTACATGTTTCCCAACTCTTTTGTTTTGAAAATACATTTTGCTTTGAAAAACTCAAAAAAGCATTCTTTCACTGTACAAAAACTATTCTTTGATACCATTTATATTTTTGTTCTCTTACTTGAAGTGACTTTACTTTAAAAAAATAATTTTATCGCGTTGATTAACGCATTTTTTGAGGAAAAAAAATCGTTCTAAAAGTAAAAAGTAAAATATTCCTGATCAAACAATGGATTCTATATATCTCAGAATTTTCTCTCTCGATTGTTAGACGACTCTTCCTCCTCCCCTCCTCTCTTCCCCCCGTTGGATGACAAGACACGCAAATGTAGGAAGCGTGATTACTCTTAGCATTTATGAGTCGTATTCTTATCTCTTGTTGTGGATCTTATTAAAAGAAAAATTGAATCATTTCAGACGAAAGAACTTTTGATTTGGTTAAATGAATTAAAAAGATCGGGGAAAGGCAGAGGAAAACTTGATTTCTTTGGGGGAATATTTGACTTTTATGCATTAATTAAGAGAAAAATATTCGTTTTGTCGAATTTAATTATGAGAAACAAGAATAAAATATTTTATAAATTTATTGCTTCTCTTAATACTAAAAGATATTAAAAATACTTTTTACCCCTGTCATTTCTAATGTAAAAGAATTGAAGTACTTTGATATTGCCATTTCCATGCAAACCAATTGACAATTTTTTAATGCCATGTAGTTAGTCATGTAGAAAAATATTTTACTCTTCCAATTTAACAAAATAAAAATGGGTTTATTTTCTTAGTAAATTTATTAAAAATAAAAAATAAGGTAAAAAAAAACCCGTATTAATAAATGATGATGAAACTGACATCATAAGTCCCATATGCTAATCGTTTTGTTTTTGAATAGTATTGGAAATATTCTTCCTACGTTTGGAAGATGATTAGTTTTTATGAAATTTATTATCTTTAATAAATATCCAATTTTTATTAGAACAAATTTGATATTGACTATCATGACTGTGGATTTTAAAATTGATTCTTCTAAAAATGTTGAATAAAAATAGTTCTTGTTAAGGAAAAATTTACGGCATGTATGAACTTTGTAACGATTGCATTAAAATAATCTTACATTAAATATATTTTCGTCTTACACTTTTAAGTATTTTAAAATATTTCCTAAGCATTAAATAACTAATACTTAGGAAATATTAATTAAACATTTATTAATGATTGGCTTAATTTGTGTATCTATTTTGAAGGATTCCTACTAAAATGTGGATGTCATAAAATATTTTTTAAACATGTAACATTAATAGTAGTTGGTGACTTTTTTTAAATAAAATTTGTAGCAAATAAATGTATGAGGAAATTCATACTGTATGCAGCCTGAAAAAAGTATGCATAAATTTTATTAAAAACTGTCATGTGAAATATTTGTATTTATTATTTGAGTATTTTTTTTTTTTTTTACTTTTAGTTTTTTCTTTTTTTTTTCTTTCCTACTTTTGACTTTCTAATTATTTATTCCTAGCAGTCTAATGACACTGTTCATTTCTTTTGTAAAATGTATTAAAGAGAAATTAAAAATAATTGTAATTTAAGTTATTCAGGCACATTAGAATCTGTACAGAAACCAACATTTTATTTTTAATTTCAACTTCGAATGTAAAATATTACATTTGTCAATCGAATATTTCTCAATCAGTTAAAGAACATTTCAATTTGGTTCAATTACAATATTGCTTAGAAATAGTAGAAAAAAATTGAAATAAGAATATTTCACATAGTCCCTAAGGAAAAAGGTGATAGTATTGAAGGTTAATATTAATAACTAATAATCTGACTGATGAAATTTCCGAAGTATATTTTCTTATTGATCAGTGGAATCATAAAAATGCCCCTGAAATATCTTGATAATGCTGATGAAATAAAACAATTTCAAATTTCTTCTTGCGTTGTAACGAAGACGGAATGTATAAAATAGTATAGATTAAGTATATTAACTTAGCACCAGAGTCTATCTAGTGCTACTGAATTCTAAAAACCAGATACTTATTAATTACTTAAAGTTATTTTTAAAACGCTGTGGTGACGATTTACTAAATTCAGTCACCGTGAGTCATATTTGCACGGTTCCAGGTGGAGTGGTCATAAACTTATTATTCCCATCACCTCCTCCTAAAAAAGGCCTCTGATACAATATGGTCTTTCATCACCTTGCATTCTTTCCACTGACGTGCGATCCCTTTTGGAGAACTTACTGACACAGGCATTGACTCAAGTGATCAAACAACTGCTTCGAGACCGTAAAAAATATGCTTTACGACTTAAAGGCGAATTAATCGGTCTAACGAGTCCAGCAAAAACATACAATCGTCAAACAAAACAGCGAGTCCAAATAGCACTTCTTTCCGTCTTCACTATTATTTTTTATTCTAGCCTTCCATAGCTCTCACTCGCTTCAAGGCTTAGAGGGAAGGGATTGTAAACTGTATTTTATGGTTTTGGCCCTGAAGTATAAAAATGATGAAGTTTATTCCAAAATAGAATGAGGCTCCGGAATCGCTTCAAGGGAACTGATTCTGCAGACGAATCTTAAAAGTTACGGTGTTTGTCTAAAAGCTCTTACGATTAGATCCGAGTCTCATCTCATGTGGAATTGAGATGGCTTGATAGAAAGGGACAGTTTTTGTAGGGATGGGGAGAAAACAATTTTTATTTCCTGTACGTTGGCAATATTTTTATGTCCGTCCTTACGGCGATTACAACATTTCCTATATTGGACGGGAGGGGGAAGATAACTTTTACTTAAAAACGCACACTTTTACGAGTTTCATTGTCAAGGAAAATTGATGAAATCATGACGAAAAAAAGAAATTGAAATATTTGTTTGATGTAAAAACTTTCAATAAAAGCAAGTTCGGTGATTTGTTGGAGAGCATATATGTAAGGGAAAACACCATACATTTTAGAGATACCGAATTTTTTAGGATATTTCACCAGATATTACATAGAATTTGTTTATATTAACTTAATATATCTAAAAATAATTATAGAAACTATACATTGATATTAAATCTAAGAAAAAAATATACTTGGAATTTTCAGCTTTATTTGGAATTAAAATGTTCATGAATTTTTTTTTTTTTTTCAATTTAAAAAAAAAATTACGTATAGCATTGAGGAAGTTATTTTTCTTAAGAAAATAGATTGAGGAAAATATATTTTTTAAAATGAAGTAATGATTGTTGAAATAATATGTGTGAAACAGATGAATCAACAAAATTCATTTCAACAATTATTAGCTAATATTAATTTAAAAATTAAAATGTAATAACATTTATTTAATACAACATATATTTATGTATTATAATAACTTTGTGAAAATCATGTTCTGTAACCAACAATACTTTAAACTGACATTTCCCATACACATAAATTAAGATGCTTGAATGAAAATTAAAAAAAAAAACTATCATGAGGAACTGGTGGTTTACTTTTAAAATTTGTTTTAAAATATAAATTTAAATATAAATCACACACAATAAAAATAGTTACTTGTTCTGTATTGTATATTTTTAGATTTCTAATTTTATTTAGCTCTTTTTGGTACTGTATAAAAATCTTTTTCATTTAAATCATCTGATTTTTTTTACTCATATTACTGATCTATGACATTATTCTAATAAAATTCTAATTCTAAAATTTTAATCAAATTCTCAATCCTAGTTGATATTCATCTTTTATTTCTAACTAATAATTCTTTGGAACCTTCTTTAATTATTTTCTTCTTTTTGAGATTTTGACATTGCCTTTGTCACCATTATCATTAAGTATTAATGAGCATATTATTTATTACTACTACGACTTTCTTTCCAAATCGGATTTATTCAAGAAAAAAATATTTTTATTCCGATTTATTCACGTGCACTTTTCAGCAAACAAATACATAACGCTAGATAAAATTATAAGTTTAGGATCTCTCTCTCTCTTAAAAGCTGTTGAAAAACACTAGTATCCTTTCTTTTAGGCAAATCTAAATTTCCAAATGCGCTCTAATCTTCGCTAAAACTGTTACAAAATCAATTTTCTCACACAAGTTGGAGTTTAATTAATTTTATATTTGATAATGTGAAGAAGACAAATATAAAGACTACCAAAATAAAAATGAAATGAATCAGCAAAAAGAATCGCGTGTGATTTAATATTAAATTTCCCATAATCCCTACCAGACTTATTCAAAAATGCTTATCCTAAATTATTTCCATAATCTTTATTGTATATTTAAAAAAAATCAGTGATGTGCAATGGAAAATAATCGAACTAAAAAATTTGCATTTAAATCCTTTCATAATATTAAAGATTACATTTTTAATACGCCTAATCCTTCATAAGTGCTCTTGAAATTGAAATTTATATATATATATAAAACCCCCTTTAAATAAAATCGCTAGAGGATATCTTTTACGTATAACCTTTCCATTAGTTTATTTAAAAAATAGTAGAAATTGAATAATACATTTAAAATGATTGAATGATCTGTGCGTGAATTTGCATTCTAAAATCATAATCGACTTAAAAATTTTCAATAAACAATGCGATTATCAAATTAAAGAACTAATTAAAAATATTTGCAAAAATTTTGAATTAAATGCTAACAAGTATTTCTTAAAGAAAAAGGTAATTGCTTTTAGGCAAACATTTTCAATATAAAAAGAGTACCCATTTAACATATGTATTATGATTTTCTATTTCCGTTATTTTGAGACTGATTTTCTTTAACTGAATACTCCATTGCATCGTGACGTAATTAATTATTTTTATTTAGCCATGTAATGGTAATAGTACATTAGCTGCAAACTTATTTCTCAAAATTTTTGTAGTGAAGCGACGCCATATTGATTCATTCATCAAATATGAACAATTGACTTTCATTGATTCAATCATGCGATATTATGAAATATTCTAAGAGATTTATTTTGAATTCAAGTGAACTCAAAACTTCTATATTGAAAATAATACTTTTTTTTTTGTTTTATGCTTCGATTTCGTGTATTCATATTCTCACTGCGTGTTTAAAAGCTAGTAAATATTCTCTTGCTTCTCCTAATATGACATTCGAAACAATTTAGAAGACATAAATCAGAGGAGTATTCAATTAACAATATTTATATATATTTCAATATATTAAAATGAATTCCTTTACATGGCTTTTAATTTTATTCTAGGATATTCAGAATAAGAGTATTTTTTTCCTAAAATTAAAAATTTTATTATATTATATGTTTTGTTAACTCTTCACTGCATAATCCATAAAATACTTTTTATATTTTGAATAATATAACATTAGATTATTTTAAGTACTTCATTGTGACAATATTTAAATTCTTCTTCAATGTAAGCAGAAGTTAAAATGTTTTACGAAATATTTTTCTAGTTTGTTCCTATAAAGAAATTGAAGACTTAAGAACTGAAAGATAAAAATATTGAATTTTTAAATTAATTTGATTAATTTTGAAAATGTATAATTTATGTTAGTTAATATTTAAAAAAGTGAAAATCTGTAAAAATTAAAAAAAAATTTCAGGTAAAGGCATAAAGCTAAAAATAACCTACTGACAGACAGGTGAGAGAAAATTCTGTCAGACGACCACACTGGTAAATTATTTTTTTT
The DNA here is from genome assembly GCA_019973955.1 of Trichonephila inaurata madagascariensis. NCBI lineage: Eukaryota > Metazoa > Arthropoda > Arachnida > Araneae > Nephilidae > Trichonephila > Trichonephila inaurata. The sequence goes on from BMAV01002701.1 coordinate 405,795, forward strand.
ATAGAAAATATTTCATCCATTACTTTCTTAAAGTTCCATTTCAAAATTCAATATAGTACGAATGTTAATGTGGTGCATTTATAGTATCTGCTTTGAATGCATTTTTTTAAATCAATTAACAACATATTTTTTTTCTAATAGCATGTAGACAATTTGAAAAAAGATGTTATCATTATAAATTATCAATAATTTCAACTTTATTATTAATACCAATCATAAAAAGATTTTTGTTTCCGCGGTAGCCAGGTGATTTTTCAATGAACTCGGGGATGTTGAGGAACTCGTAGGTATTTGTTGAGCCTTGGGTTAGAATATTTGTTTGACTAAGCATTCGCGCGAAGTATAGAAGATATGATTCACTTATAGCAAATCTCTCACTTAGACCGGTATGGCATTCGGGAGAGTGTTGTGTCATCATGACTGAAGCTCTAAATTGCCACCAATATCCTCTGCATTGATTTGTAGTGGTGCGTTATTAGAAAAGTAAACAATATTAGTAAAAGTTTTGTATCAAAATTTTTTAAGTATTTATTTCAAAGTCAAAAACATTTAAGCCCAAAATTTAATGCAATTATCTCCAACATTATAAATATTTCAAAAACTACAATCCAGACTTTGATAGCATAAAAGACAGTGAACCTTTTGCTAGCATCTTTTAATAATTGATCTTAATATGGTTATACGTTCCGTAGACAAATATTAATAATGTACATTTTATTCATCAAACAAACACAACATTTACTTTAAAATAATATCTATAATTTCAAATAATGTTTTTCAATATTTTAAGAAAGATAAATAAGTTTCAAAACTTGTTATACTTTGGTAATGTTTTATATCCATTATATTTCAGATTTTTTACAATTATAACTTCTGCTTAAAAATGCGGATTGATTAAAAGACAACAAGCTTAATGCATAACTACTATTAAGTACCTTTTATTCCAAATACATTCAATCAGTCGTATAAAAAAATTGAATTTGAAAACTAAAACATCTCTCATTTTTAAATATTCCAAAAATTTTTCAAAAATAAAGAAGGATACTATATTATACAAAAATATTTTACCTTTTTATGCTTATATTTATGTACTTCTGACCTTTCCTAATACCAGACAATACATTTATCAAAAATGATTATTTAAGTGTATACATGCAAAAATAATAGTTATTATATCGATATTAAAATAATCTGCTGCAATTTCTAAGTCAGTAAATGAATATTATTAGAAATTTTTTAATTAAGTTTAAACTGATGAAAGACAAAATAAAAATTGAATAACACAAGAAACAAAAACTATTTTAAATCTGTACTAAATATAATTTTTATTATTTGAGCTAAATTACTTCTTTAAATCAATATATTTTTATATGATCCTTCCCATCCAAATCCAAAATTGATACAAATTGAACCAGACACCATGCTTGTAATTTTGATTTCCAAAGTACAAATTGTATATTTTATTGTATTATAATATATTATTTTTATTTTTCTGTGTTTCATGTTATGATTGTTACATTTACGCACGCTCTGAGCGAAATCGTATTTCATATATCCCAGAAGATGCAGAAAAAAAATTCTCCCGAAAGTAATACTTTTCAATTATTTTCTAAACACGCAAATGATCTCTTCATCTTTGAGAATTTTGCGCATTGCGTCAACTTCAATAAACTACTTTGTTGTAGAAACGTGAAGTACCGCTTTTGGAAAGCGAAAGCGTCTAAAAAGGGCGTTTGTAAAAACAAAAAGTATGTTTTTAAAAGAACAGGTGTATTCACAATAGTTACTAGAAGCCCTGTATCGTGGCGGTTTGCGATGACATCTGCTTTGCAAGTTGATTATGTCCGTCTCTTGGCAGTAGGATAAACATTCCTGCTCTATGCTGCAGAAGTCAGTTATTCTCTTTAGCAGGTTGGCTTTTTTTCGCTCTCTTGTCATTCTTCTTTTTTTTTTCTAATACAAATATGTTGCTTATAACTTTATATATGTAGGTTAAATTCAAAATCTGTCAATAATATGTTTCCTATTTAAGTTTATTTTGTTTCACTTTCTTGATAAAAATAATTTTAAAAAAAGGTGTCCAGTAGCGAATTCCTTTTTTCTTTGTTCTTGATTCTAGCTTCTATTTTAACTCGGATAAAGTTGCGGTTTCTAGATAAAATCTAAATACATACACAGCGTTCCCTTTGACTTGGATCATATGATTAAGTAGATTGAAGATGCATTGAATCTTAAGAAACAGCCCATGTGTTTCGTCGTGTTGCGACACCAATAATCTATATCAGAAGAATTCAGCAATCGGAAGAATCATATTGGAATTTCTCTTTTTCTTATTTTAATTTTACCCTTCCAAATTGTTGTAATTGGATAAAATATGAAATAATATTTCCTTGATATTTCACTTTAAAATTGGTTTATTAATAAAATTTTATTTCACGCGAGCGATGAACATATCTAAAAATAAGTTTTTCGAAACAAAGTGAAATAATGTTTACAATCTAATGGATTTTCATTAGAATATATTAATTTTTTTTACTTAGACGTTTTTAACTAATTTAAATTTGGAAAGATAATGATATTTTGGACTGTTATATATCTAGAGAAATTTTGAAGTGTGGAAGCATTTTGCCCTACATTTTAAGTTTATTGCAATTTTGATTTTAATTAGTTATAATTTGTGCTATTTCATTATAATCCATATAAAAAAAGGATAACCAGAGCTTTATTATATATCAATTATATAAATATAAGAGGGATAAAATATATTTCATTTTGTTACTTATAAATTGCTAAATTCAAATGAAATTAGCATTATTTTTTCTTCAACTTTACGTTAACTTAATATTAAAACGTGACATAATGATTGGTTCTGAGAATAATAACTGATAATCGAATTACACCGTAAATGTCTCGTTTAAATTTTTGATATAACTCATTAGTTTTGAAAAGATGTTTTATTGTTTTCTAAGTACCAATTAACGACTTTATATATAAATTAAATGCTAGTAATAATTTAATGCTACCTTTGTAATATAATTTAGAATTAGATGAACATTTTATTAATGTATAATTAATTATATATTAATTTTTAAATATAAATATATAACGATTATATTTAATTACAATTTCTTTTTTCCTCGCTTAGTTAGTTACAATATATTAAATTATGTTTTGAAATATGCAGTATTTTTCTTTAAAAATCCTCTCGTATCTTTTTAAATTATAATATTGAATAAAATGTTTTTTATTCAATAGAAACTTTTGTGAAAAGAATACTTCGATTGTTAATGCTACGAACTAAAAAATTACTGTATTTTTTTCCGGCTTCAATTGTATTTTGTTAAAACATGCTAGAAACCATTTAAAATCATGCAATTTTAATTCGACAACCAAATATAAGTAATTAGTATTAGTTTCACTGTATAATTGTGCCTTAAATTATATAATTATTTCTCTCTTGTATTACAAAACATGGTTGACTGATTCTTAAAGTTTTAAAATGCAAAGTGAATCAAAATGTGCAAAGTAAATGCTTCATAAGTTTTCTAGTAATGGTAAGTTAATTAGTTGGAAAGGTATTTATTATATTTGTTATAATTTTAAATTACAATTTATAAAATTTGACTCCGAATTATCATTTATTACGCTTTATAATTCAAACGTTTCACTCCAAATAATTTAATCTGAAATCTCTCACCATTTTAATGCTTATAATATGCTTCCTTTGAAATTTTTCAAAGTGTAGTGCAACAACTTCAGAAGTTCTTTTCATAATTTATTCACAAGTAATGCACCTTTATAATACACGATATTTGCATTGACTCATGAGAATTTACTCAGTGGCATCTTGAGAAATATTATATCTTTAGTTTATTCTAATTTTGAGGAGAAACAAATACTCATTTGCGAATCCTTACTATGTGGTATAACGGTAGAAAGTTTGTTCGAATTATTAATATTTATTATGCATGGTTGTGTGTTCTCTCCAGCATTCAGAATACTTTATAACATGCTTTTTGAATTAAATATAGCAATTAATAAATACAGTTATGACCTCATTACGAGTAGGTGATAAATATGTATAAATGGTATACCGATTTTACATAAATATAATTTTTTTTTCGAATAGTAACTGGTTTGAAGAAAAATTTATAATATATTTATTATAAATTTATTTATTTTAACAACTATTAAAACTTTAATAATGGTGGCTGTTTGTATTAATTTCACACTCTGTTAAGGTGATTCAGTTACATTTGATAAAATAACATGGATTCAAATGGATAAGCAAAAATGTTATGGCCATAGGCCTTATATGTATTTAACATTCGGATGAAATGCAATGATTTTAAACTATATTCGTAATAGGTGCCATAAACTGTGAAATTATCTATAATACATTATACATTTTACTTTATTTATAATATGATATATTTTGTTTATTAAAAAGTTATCTTTAACATATATTTATTGTAATATTGTATCAAAGAAAAATAATAAAGTTTTATAAATATTTTGCCATTTTATGATCAGGATCATTAATAGCCCGAAAAATAAAAGAAACCTTCGAAAAACAACCATTGAAAATCATTGAATTTAGGTGTGTATAATATTCACTACGTTTTGAGGAACATAATATTGATTTAGTAATATAAAGTTAAAATTATAAAATTCATTAGGTTCTCTTATTTTCGTAGTTTTAAATGTTTAAGATTAAAATTTGTTTAGACTAATAAGAAACTTAAGTTGTATTAATCAGCACATACGTTGATTTTATCTATTTAAAGCATTAATGTATTCAACTACGTTCGGAACCGTTATTTTAAAAAAGCGCAAAACTGGATAATTTTCATGATATTTAGTCACTTAGTGTAGAATAAATGTATAAAATTGTTTTAAGGGCATTATAACCAAAAAAGTTATTTAAATACAATATTTTGGCAAAATACTAACTTAGAATAACCTTTTCTTCAAAACGTTCTCCTTTTATAAAAAAAAATGCTTCTATAATGATAACATTTTGCTTATATAAAGTAAAGACTTCTCCAGAGTGTTTGAACTTGGATTTTTGAAAAAGTCACATCATTTTCAGAGTTACCACCAATTGAAATAATTATCAGCGTATAATATTTTTCTTAAAATTTCTCCCCTCTGTTGTAGTAAAATATGGATAAATCTACTTCTAAGTTATATATTTCAAAAATTCTAGTTTGGCCTCTGTACAAAAAGGTCTGAGCTATAAACAGGCAAAATATTACTATAATAGAAGCATTTTTCATAAAGGAGAATGTTTTGAAAATTTGTCCTTCTATGTTCATTTTTTATCGAAATATTCTACTAAAAATATTTTTATTGTAATAATATTCTTAAAACAATTTTATATACGCTTTCTAATCTAAGTGACACTAAATATCTTAAATATTATCCATTTATGCGCTTTTGCAAAATCACGGTTCTGAACGTAGTCGGATACCTTAAATTTTTAACAAAGCATCACCAATTAATTTATTTCGTGTGGTTTCACCGTTCTTTTTCTGATACTATGAAGCTATTTCGGACACCTGACTGGACATAAAATAATGCTTTACTAGTCCCGAAACAATTTAGATAATTTTAAATGAGAAATGATAGAAGGATTATTTGGATTATAATTGTTTTCTATGTATAGCATATTATAGAGTGCATTCCGTTATTCCATGATGTTAGTAAAATGAAAGGGATATCAAGAGTACTGATTTTAATTAATTTGAAAAAAGGATGCTTCCCTTAGATTGTGTAAAGATGCAACAGATTTAAGCAATTGTTAATTACGAATGGGAAATGAACTTCAAAACAAGTTTAATTTTCTATCATGTTATTTTTTTCTCATGATTTTAAGAAATAACTTTAACTTTATTTAAGGTCATAATGATATAATGATAACAGAGTCTCCATTAAAAGAAGGGCCCGTAAATTTGTATTTTAATTTTAAAATGCATGTGCTAGTACTTGGTAATTCAAATATTGGTATTTCTATGCATTTAATTTCTTTAATGAATTAAATTACTGAAATAGAGATATAGATAATCAATTACTTTCGCCAAAGAATTTAAATATATAAATTGAAAATAAAAAGACTATATTTTAATTCATATGTATACATTAATAAATAATCACATAGTTCTGTCATTATGCAATACATATATTCATTTTATGAAAATAATTTTACTTATATATACAAAAAGAGTAAAACCGAAATGACTACAACCAATACTTTGAGCAATACAACAGAAAGAAACTAAAGTCATAATCAATAAATAACAGAAAACAGAGAAAAATTTTAAAATGTCATTTTGAAATCGAGCTTTTTAAACAAGATTTTTCGAAATGATTTTTTTGTGGCTTATTATGTGTTCTTTGAGAGTACGACGTACGTTTTCTCCAGAAAATTCCTTAGAATTCGAAATTTAGAATGCTTTTTATTTATTTAATTTTCTTAAAAAAAGAAATGCTTAGTAATATTGCTAAAGAATCTACATTATTGAAAGGAAATATTTTCGTGGTGAATAAAATACAAAATTCAATTTGTCTGATAATGACAAAGGTAAACATGATATAAAATGACATTTCTCTTTTGCTTCTTTCAAAAATTTTGTTTCCTTCTCTTAAGGATTTTTTATATTTTAAGATCGTTTTACACGCTTCTATGTTCTTTCAAAACATAGTTCATGTTCCTCTATCAAATGATTTTGATGATTTCATTCTGGTTTCACAATGCGATTTTTAGTTTTAGAGTCTGAAATATAAATGGAAATTTAAATGCACTAACTTTTAGATTTACTTGAGGAATATAAAAAGTAGTATTTTGTGCTGATTATAGTTTATGTATGTAATTTAAGTGATATCAATATTTTGTGTAGAAAAAAAATTGCATGCTTATTCATGTTGAAAATATTTTAAACAAAGTAATGTTTTTTATCTAAATATACAAATACATTAAATTTTATTAGGTTTTCATAAATATCTTAGTACAAATTACAAATTTATGATTTTTTTTTCACACTCTAATTTATTTTGTAAAAAAATAATCAAACACTTTTAGTTACCATTTAAAAAAAACAGATATTTATGTACTCTAAAATTATATCCAAATAAATGGGATTCTACAATGATATTAAACTGTCCATATATATATATTTAATATGCAATTAGTTTTGGAATCAAACCAGTACTCAATTGTAATCATAAACTATATAATTTTTAATCATAAACTGTATATTTATTCTGCCACTGTAATGTCCATTTTTCATCATTTTGTTTCATACGTTTTGTGTGAAAAAAATAAATATACATTATATCGAGTGTCTGAAAAGGAGGACTGCACTTTCAAAAATGAGTTAAAAATAAACCAAAATTTCCGCTTGTCGTTTTTGAGTTCCATAAAGAGAAGATTATAGTTCCTGTTTAATGAACACGATAGTTCATCATCCTGGTCTTACAACACTCTCGTTACAAAATTGTTCCAACATAAGAACAAACACAAGTTGTAGCAAGGTTTATCGAATTTAAATTTGCAACGTATGTATAGCGTAAATTTCGGAGTACCTATAAGCAAAATCCACCTTTAAGATCCACAATTTACAAATGACATGGAAGATTTATAACAAGAAGTTTTAAAGAAAGATTTACAACATTGTCAAAAACAAAATCTGGACACCCTAGCAGAAGCTGAGATGACGTTACTCGTATAGACTGGATATACGTTTCCCGCGGGTTTGCACATTGAAATCGTGCAATAAAACATTGTAAAATTTTGGTACTTTCGTTATGGAACATTAAAAACCGTAATTTAATATCTTTATTTGTAAGTCAAATTTGAAAATATAGCCACATTTTTCAGACACCACGTATATATATTTCATATAACATATATATAATATGACATCTAAATAAAAATATGTACATAAAAATAAACGAATTGAATTCAGATTTTCCTTCAAAAAATGAATTCGCACGTGTATGACACAAAAGAATAAAATGCAAGCAACTCAGTTTGAGATTGAAAACAGCAAAATATTTTATATCCCATTATAAGCATGAGTAAAGTATACATAAAATAATGACTCAAAACTGATCAAGCTCAAAATGATAACTAATAAAATATAACTGATCTAAAAGTATAATTATCGATTTTGCACTTTACTGAATGAATTTTATATTTCAAACGATTAATATTTTTCGAATAATATGTATTTTGAAGAAATATTTCGATTTACTATAGAGAGAGTAATAGATACCTTTAGTTATTTTACATATCAAATTAAGTATGGAAGTCTACTGAAAATAATTGGAATCGACATGTCGAAGAATATGTTGATTATTATAAAACCGTCTTGCATTAATTTGCTCCCACAACAATATCAGGGCTATCAGTTACGGATCTCATTATTTTGAACCACGGTTTAACGATGAAGTTTCAGAACTTTAAATTCTAAGCCATAATAAGTGAGAATATCGCCCATATGATAGATCCTTATTAAAAAAGTATTTTTTATTTATTTATAAGAAAGATAAAGAAGAAATTTGTAAGAGTAAGTACATAATACTGTGTGGGTTAAAGTTTTAATTTCTTGATTTTTGTTATATCATTCTTTCTCGAAATATAGTTTTAATAAAGAAATATTTTGGAATGCATTGTCTCTTTCAATGAATAAATTCTCATTACTAAGCTGTGACTTATTGTAAAGTAATTGTTTCGATGAAAAACGTTATATTAGAAACTTTCTGAATTATAGCGCACTTGATATTTTTATAATAGTTAGGAATTACTCTTTATATTAAAAATAAATTTCTAAAGAAACGTAAATATATGCGAAAAAGCATGCTAGCTAAATAAAATACATGAGGTATCTAATTTTTAAATTTTTCAGAAAAATATTACACAAGGATAAGAAAAAAAAATTAAATATCTAATATTTATATAATTAAAAGCTACAGCCTGAAATAAGTATTACTTTTCAGAACCCAATATTGATCATTTTTTTTTAATACGTTTTAGGAAAATAAAACAAAATGAAACTGCAACTGTTCTAAAGGACTCAGGTGGTGAATCACTAAGTAATTTCTCAGATAAAAATAATTGACAAGATTCATTTGAATAATTTTAAAATCAATGAGATTTGTAAGCTCCAATTAAGAATAATTCTTTTTATTTTTATTTCAATAACGTGTTCTGATTTTTCTAAAAAGAGAGAGAGTACAAAACTATAAAAATAATTTGTGTAGTACGTCATAACTTTCAAAAGTGTTTCTTTACAAAATAAAACTAATTTGTAATTAGCAGCACTTGTTTTATTGTTACTCTTTTACGAATAGGTTAGTAAATTCCTATAGGAATTAGAAATTTCAAATGCGTGTACTAAATTTCAATAATTATTATTTATCCATTTAAAATGACAATTCTAAAAGTCATTATTATTGATTTTGAAATGTTATAATTAGAATCTGAATGATGTAGAGCTAATCTTTGGAGGAAAGGTTTTACATGAATTGATTCTTTTTTTTACAATAATCATAAATCTTAATGACTTATTCTAGAAGAAACGCATAATAACCTTCGTATTACTCAATTATCATTCATGAATTTTATGTGATTTTATACACACACACAAAAATTCCGTAAATAAAATAAGTTAAAAACTTAATTAGTAAAATTCTATTTATTCTCCTATTTAGAGCCTAATCTATAATATGCATAAACAACTTAAAATCATTAAACATGCTTCTTTTTTTGAATTTACTATAAAAGATTATTTTTAAAAGTGCACGTACATCACGAAAACAACTAACTTTTATCGCATAATTTAAAATCAATATTTAATTTATATTCTAAAAATTATAGTTTATAGTTCAAGGTGCAAATTATATAATTCACAATAATTTTTAACTACCCTAATCTACCAATCTTATAGTGCATGACTACGTCGTTCGAAACCGTGATTTTTAAAAATCATATGAACGGATACTCTTTTGGATATTTAGTGTCAGTTGAATTAGAATATATGTATAATGTTTTTACAAATATTATGACAGTAAAAAAATTACTGAAATGCAGTATTATGGATAAAGTTAAAAAAAAAAACGACAGATTTTGAAAACGTTCTCCGTTTTTTTTTTTTTTCTTGGAAAAATGCTTCTGTAATGAAATTTTGTATATACAGTCGGACCTCTATATAACGAAGTCCCTAAATCCAGAAAAAAAGGTTCGTTATATGAAAATTCGTTATATAGAGGTTATCTTTCCATTCTCTTTATAAACCACATAAAACAAATTTTAAATTCATACACACTGTATAATAAAAAAAAGTAACGCGATCCACACCATTTTTATAAATTAATATATATTTATTTCATATATATTACCTATAAAAAACAAAAAAAGAAAGAAAGAAAGAAAAACTGCAAGGAAAGTTTCTTGACGCCTCTATCCATTTCCTGAAGAATTAAATTTTTTTCTTTGATGCTCAAGCTCTTACGTTTTGACATTTTCGAACTACAAGAAACGAAGTTACCATTACGACGGATCAACAGTACAAATGAATGGAGACTAATTCAAAGACACGGGGACACGATACACCTCCAATAAGGGTAAAAGGGGATGCCGAAAATGTTTCTAATGAACTGAATAACGAGGGTTAAATGTTGCACTTCTTGGTTGAAACGTCGATAATTCTGTTGCTCTCGGAGAGTTAGGAACCTAATGAAACCATTTCAAGATTAATGACCAACATGGAATATGTGTTAAAAGACAGAACAACTTAAAATGTCTAGAAATACTTCAAAAATTGGAAGAAAAAAAATTGAATCACAAGAGAAAAAGCTTGTTATGTAGAAAATACACTTCGCTATTTTGAGGTTATTTTACAAAGAAAATAGTGAAATGTTCTTGGTTCCAGGAAAAAGTTC
>BMAV01002701.1:427833-480550 GCA_019973955.1 Trichonephila inaurata madagascariensis
CCAATGCCACCGTGTATGTAGGTCCGCGTATGTGATATTGGGGAGGGGCACAGAAAAGGAATAAATAAGTAAAATTTCTTTATTATATAATTTCTTTATATAATCCTTCGCAAACACTGTCGTCCTTTTACTACACTCCAAAGCATCAGAATAATTTTATGGATAGCAGTGACAGAAAAGATCGTACTTCGGAAAAACGTATATATACGTCCGAGACAATTAACGTTTTGGCAGAGAGAGACGTTTATATAAGCCAGTGGCACTTACGAGGTCAAAGCCGTATTGTGTCTTCAACGTTAAAGTATAGTATTATTGAATTGAATCATAGTTTTGTATGGGGGGTGCGATGAAATTTATGATTGAATATTCGGTCGCAAGTATTGAAAGTTTGAGAAGTACTGCCCTACTCCTATATCTTTTGCCGGCTACCAACTGAGGAAGAGCTCCATCCTGCAAAAGTATGGTATCTGAAATATTGACCAGTGCTGGTGGTTTTATGAAAAGTTTCCTGTCCAACCAATTGATCATGGTACACATTCGTATTATTGGAGGGGATTCTCGATAGGAATTCAGAATGAATCACGCTCTTGGTAGTCCCCTTAACAGAGACGAGAATTTTCTGTGGATAGAGGTTTAGTTTGTGGATCTGTTCACAGGTTCATGCAAGCTGTATGCTCTGCGCCTGCCGCACAACTTCCATTTTTCATTCACAGTCAGGATACGATACAGAAATGACTCTAACCTTGCGCTCCTGTAGAGATTCGGATGTTGCTCCTTCGTTAAGGCATGTGGTACCAATGTTTCGAACCTTTTCGCCATGCTCATTGCTGTCAAATGTCGGGAGATAGTTTGTGATGATACAATGAGTTTGGCTTCTCTATTTGTCGTACCGTTGAAATTGATAGCTACTCTATTTTCTGCCGTGAGTGGTCCACATCACACCACATTGAAAGACTGGCTTCAGGCTTATGGTCAGTTTCCATACCATCGCTACGAAACTTGGTGTTAGGTAGATCCGGGTTCAAGGATTTTATGCAAAACCGTCACAAAGAAATAACAGTCCTTTAAGAGCGATGATAATTTATTGACGAAACTCCAATCCTTGAATTGCAGGATTCAGCGGCAATATTCACAGAATAAATATCAGAATATCTTCACACCTTCTACAGCACTCAAAAACAATTATCAGTGTTTAAAATTATACGTATGTAAAAGATTATTCACAAGCACAGCTGAGCTAATCGCTAGTCAAAACAATGCTCATTATTCGCAGGTTGAAACCAGACTGACTGGTTGTGGCTGTGGCCCTGTTCTATTTATAGACCAGGTGGAAACTTCCTGAAAAATCCGCACGCGTCATAGTGCGTGAAATTCCAGAGAGTTCCACACTTGCCAACATGGTCGCCAATGACTCCAAAATGTTCGCCAAAATCGCCAAAATCGCCAAATTGGCGGCTAACCTGGTCGTTAAATATGATGCTAACTTGGCTGTATCGCCAAGATTTCGCCAAGTTCTCATTGAATCGCCACTATAGGGTAAGGAACGGCATTGCTTATGGGTATTACAATTTTAACATAAAATAAATATAACATAGAGTAATGTAAATGCATTACACATCCAAATACAGAATATTTACACAAAATTCGTAACATTGGCAAATAATCTACGGAATGCCCAGTCACTTGGTATTCCCACACCCCGGTAGCCTAGTAGTTAAGGTAACGGACTCCTGAACGGCGAGTCCCAAGTTCGAGCATAGTACCGCTAAAGACCCTCCGCATTGAGAAGGCTAATGCACGTTAAATATGTCGAGACTCAAACATCCTCCTGTTGGTGTGGTAGGAAAAATAAGGAGAGGAGGGTGCCAACACAAATGTCGTTCTCGTCACGTGACCATGGTTCTAGATTAGTAGGTCCGTCGCCAAAAGCCCTCATGTAGCTGAATAGTATACGAAGTTAATATTCATTCACTCACCCGGTTGCCTAAATGGATTGTGACAAATCATTATGTGGAACAACCTAATGTAAATAAATTATAGTAATTTTAACAATTGAAAATCTCTCATCTCAAAAAACTTAGAAAATATATGCATTAGTTCAGCCATAAAAAAATACAAATGGATATATTTTTAAGTGGTAAAATGGTTTTTAAATATGAAGATAGTATATAGTACATTGCTTTTGTAATCTGCCTTTCAGGTTTTCAAAAATATATTTTTTTTAATTTTAGAGGAAAGATTTATTTATTGTATAGAAAAAATCAAAATGAAATATTAATTATTTTCAAATTTTAATTTAGTTTTAACTATGAATAAGTTTTGGGTGGGTTATAATTTTTTAAATGAAGTATTTGACTGATTTTTTACAAAGTGTGCATTATAGTATTTATCACGCTAATAACAATTTTTTAAAACTATTTAAATTAAGATTTGTAGCCCTTTTGTGTGGCTCTTCCTCAATGTAAATGTTGAACAAATATATATATATATCAATTCTGAGTAAAATGAAACCGAAACTAGTTGCAATTTCAAGTTAAAGATAAAAATTAACACCAATGCTGCATTTGAAACTTTTTTTTCTTCTCCATACTCTTTAATCTTGTTCGCGAATCAGTTTAGTTTTTTATCACCATACAAACTAGAAGCAATAAATTCCCAGATTATACATCCAGAACGATAAATATCACACTAAATGTTGACTCATATGTTGATTTCTTTATCTCCAGAAGCTTCAGATTCTTTCAATGAAAGGTGTAAGGTAATCACACACACACATAAGAAAGTAACTTTTAAAGATTGCTGTTGTCTCAAGATTATATTCAAATATATTTAATTCTAATTGTTTGGCTGGAATATTTCCATTTTACGTTCAAGGTAATAAAATACTCGTTGACCTGGCTGCATTTAAATATTATTGCGTTCATGATATTAGGATCTAATAGACTAGTGTGTATAGAAAGGACTATTAAAAGTTTTTTTTTTGTCAATAGATATTTAGGGATATAAATATAATTAGGTATTATCTAGCCCCTATGTCCATTATATAAAAGTAATATCGAACATATTCTTCAATCCCTCCAGAGACGCATTATAGTTACGAAGATAATTCCTGGTCCCAAGGGTGTGTAAAGATATCTCTCTGAACAGGATACTTAACCAATACTATCTGCTAAGAATTTATCCTGAAGTTATCCTATTTGATCCTTTAAGCTCCAGCATATTATTCAGATAGCTCCCCTTATGCTCGATATCAGATCCCTTCATCGAATCTCAATAACCTTCAAAGAGTCCATTGACAATTCCTAAATAATTTGTGGAATCTCTAATCGACTTTCAGAAATTCTTCGTCGATTTTCCTCAGATTCATTTAAAGTTATATTTCAAAATATTTTGGTCATCTCTCTATCATATTACTGATATTCTTCTCAATTTATGAAAATAGAACCGTCTTTTTTATTCTTTCTTTTTTTTTTAAATTTTTGATTGGCATATTTTACAAAAGGTATTGCATTAAATAAAAACATTGATACCTGTCACGCACTCACGCGCGTATTATATAACTTAATTTTTAAAAATGCGTTTGAAACTCTTTCAATTTATTTTTTTGCAATTGAACGTGTTTGATAGAAAATAAAGAAATATACAACAATTAAATAATTTATAATATTTACGTATGATTTCTCTATTTTTTATTCTCACATTTTGTCCATGCTATGTAGTTGCAAAACTATAATTATTCTCTAATTATTAATTCGTTATAACTATTCTTATTAGGTTAATAGTCTCATTCTCTCCATTTTTAGCAAATATGTATTTTCCCCTTAATTCTTTCAATTTTTTTTTATCATTCGATAAAATTTAAACCACTTGCAAAAGAAAAAGATGCAATAGTAAGGCACCAATATGAGAGAAATATTTATAAATAAATAGTACAATGCATGTTCAAAATGTATCCGACCTTGAATTTTCCCCTGCACAGTAGCGATTATGAAACGGCGCCACTGTGCACAATGGGAGATGACAGTTCAATTTCCTTGCTTTATTTTTTCCCTTTTCGTTCCAATGTATCAGTCTTTTCCTGCAGTCAATCGAGTGAGGTGCCCTTATGCGTTCTCGTCGGATATTTTATTTCTTTTAAGAAGACCGAACGACTTAAGCAGGGTATTGCATCTAATTCTTTTTCAAAAGCTTAGTGATTGTTTAAATTAAACAATTTGTGACATTCAGCAAGTGTTTGGAGACGTTGCTGTGATGGTCACACAAATTAGGTGAGAAATAACCCTTTCAAAAGTGGCCGCACGTCGATAGAGATTAAGCAATGTTCTGGAAAGCCTCAAACCACTTGAAATGCTGCTGTTGTTGAAAATGGGGAAATCTAGTAATGAATGATTGTAGTTTAACCGTGCGAGAGACTTCTGAACATGTTGAGATCAATACAAACTGTTTTAATCCAGTTTTGTGTGATCACGAGCATAACGGCTGCGAAAGGTGTTCCCTAGTTTCTGTCGGTGGAATAGAAAAACTCCATCTTGCAGTTACACATAAGCTACTGAACACCATCGATGCTGAACTTAGCTTATTGTGATTTCTGGCTGTTCCCGAAAGTGAAAATGGCACATAAAGGAGTTTTCAGATTAGAGATGAGATAAAGCAGTACATGACGGATGAGTTGAACACCATTCCAAAAAAAGCCTTCCATGAGTGTTTTTGGCAGTGGAAAGGATACTAGACTGTGTGAAGGCGCAAGGAGCCTACTTTGAATCTGATTAGGATCTTATAATCCCGCAAAGTAAATAATATATTTGCTCTGGCCAAATGTCAGATACGTTTTTGAACATACTTTGGATGAGTGATAGTGTTGTATACACTGAGCTACAATATTGAAACTTATTACGAATGAATAGCGTCCTATAAGCTAATGCGAGCTTCAGCTCTTTGCCCAATTAGTCCGCATTCTTTCAATGTCATGTTGTAGAATTCTGAGAATGAGAAATCAATACCTCTTACACACTTGTCTTCTGATTATAGACAACGATCTAAAATCCATGAACAATATCAATTTATATTATTCTAATGTAACATAATGTATACGATATATTTTGTCTGTTTTTGAATTAGGAGAATTAGAGCATATATATTAAATTACTGCATAATGCTGGGGTTTTTTTGAATGTCAATACTATGATTGCAAAATTAAATTATCAATTAATCACAAAATATTTGAAGCATTTTTATATTAGTACATCATAACTATATTGAATGCTAAAAATTAAATTAAATTACCAATTAAACACAAAATATTTGAAGCATTTTTATAGTAGTAAATCGTAACTGTATTGAATGCTTCTTATTCAAAAAGTATTACTTATTTCTTATTAGTACATTTTAAATTTAATTTCAAGTAATTAGCTTCATTATTAGAGTAAGCAAATATTAATATCTATGGGCAAAAACAAAATTATAATCATATGTATTTCAAGAATGGATATACTTTGCTGTTTATTCTTACTAAATTGTTCTAAATAGTAATTTCTCGATTAACATAATCAAAGAACATATTAAGTACTTCAGTAATATCTTTTCAGTATATAGTTCTTAGATTAATTTTTTTCTTTTTTGGAAAATAAAATTATTAAAATAAAGGCGTAACAAAAAAAAGTTTTTTCAGCTGCTTTAAATCTATGTGATGGATATATTTAGCCCTACCTCATCAACGTAAAATTATATACTGCGTTATTTTCAAAAAAAAATGCTTTAATTAACATATTTTTATCATTTCTTCAATTTCTTTTCTTTAATCAGAAATAGAAACATATATTATAATTTAAGTTATAATTCAATAATAAGCCTCGATAAACTGACGTATGTATATTTTGGCTTTCGTGATAGCAACTATTTAACTGCTAATATTGTTTTGAATGCAAATTTTGAGATTATTTTTTTTTCAATTATCAGTGAAAACTCAGCTTAATTTAATGTTAATGCAATGCTGCTTGAATGAGATAAAAAATGTATAGAATATTTTTCTAAATAAAAACGAAGGTCCTAACATCATGAGTAATTAAAGAATTATTTTAAGTTATCGTATATGCTACTTTGAATTTTTTATAGTTAACAAAACGTTAATATAAGCTTGTTTATTAGTTAAAAGTTAAGTAAAATAGTTAAATTCAAAGCTGAATGATTTCATTTAGAACATTTTTTTAGTATTAAACCTAATTAATATTAAAGATTTTAAATCACACGAATGAAATTACCTATGTCCGGTAAAACTTATAGTTATAATTAAGCAATAATATTTGTTCCTGTACCATAGAAAGAGAATACCTTACCTCATTAAATGTCAAAATGTTAGTTTAAATTTTAGAGTAATTGTTCTTGATTTTTCACTACACCCTTAGAAATTTTAATGTATTAAAATTTGTTAGACAAAGTGTCCCTGTATCATATTTTAGAATTATATTTTGGGGAGAATAGTTTTTTTTCTTGTTTTATCTTGTCACTATAATTACTTTGTTTAAAGTGTGTATTCGTGTAAGGTTAAATCTCCGTTCTAATAAGTAAGCTTTTCAGTCCATACATTATTAAGCAGCCTTTGAAAAAGGTTATCGGAATTCTTCTGACGTAATTAGGTAATGTAAAGAACTGTAGTAAGAAATGTCCTTTTATTGTTTAATAGAGCATGCCAAAGCCGCTCTATATATTTTTAATAAATTCCACTCATATATGATGCTGTTGTTTGAAAATCATATGTAATAAATAGTAGAGTGAAAAATATTTTTACGTACTCTATTACATTTCTATACGTTCACTCCTTGCGATTCCAGTGATATATAAATGATATAAATCTTATTTATAAGCAAACAGTGGAGTTGTAGATTACTTGTAGGTTTGTTCTCTTCATTTCGTTTAAGTCAACTGTGCACAAAGCATTTTGCGTTTCTCAAATAAATAAATAAAATTTTTAAAAAATCATTCAAAAAGGCAAATATTTTATTTCGAATCAAACTCTAATTTACAGTTTGATCACTTTTAGATATTAATTGCTTGCTTAATATCACACGCATCCTTAGCTTATTCAATATCACGAATTGTTCACCTCTTTTTTAATTTGTGGTGCTTCCATGAGAAGTAATTCTTGAAATGTTATTCATTGTCGAATCTTTTAAAATAAATGCATATTTTAATTAAGGAATAAATTTTTGCCTATGAAAGAGTATTATTCTGTAGGGCATCCATGGACTAAAAATTTCTTTGTCATTTCTTCAAACATCACCAATTTTGTTTGCTGTATATTTTGAATGCAAAAGGAAATAACTTAAATTTATTCTAATTCATTCAAAATAACGTATATCAAAACGTAACAAATTCTTTTATCTCAAGTTTTAAGTAATTTAGTGAAATTTACATTAAGAGAGGTATGTCTATTTTTAAATGTTATAATAAACACTTTCTTTATGTCCTATTCTTCAGTTAGATATGTTAGAAAGAATATTTTCAACAAATGTACAGCAATCGGTACCTCTTTTAAAAAAAACTACCAGAATACCTTGAATTATTTATAAAAAACACCTAGAATCCTGAATAATAAATTAACTGTTTATCATATCAACTCTCATTAGGGGAAAAAATTGATTTTACTCTTCAAGGTGTATAATTTTGTGAACATGTATTCCTATATGAAAACATAAGAACTATATGTACAGTAAATTAATTACATATACACACAAAACATTAAAGCCAAAAACAAAGGTAATTTATATTACATAAAAAGTTTAGAAACTAAGAAATTATTATTTGTAGTATATGTCCATTTAAATTTGATTGAGGCTACAGCTATCTAATTTTTTTTCTGTTGAATATTACCAGCTACTATAGATAAAACATATTCCTGTAAAAATAATACTTTCCTGGATACACAATTCCTCGGAGACTACCCTTCAAAGCAAGGAGAAACGGAGTGTGTAATACATTAACTTGCTTGAATACCATTGTTTTTAAGAGTCTACAATAAATTTATCTTAAAACCCAGGTTCTCTTTTGTAGGGGAAAATATCGTGTAAACGATTGCTTCAAGGTATTTTGGGGGACATTTTATTAGAAATATTTAACAAATCATGTGAAAACACACTTATTTCATGTTTGAAGATTTTACTTCTGAATTCCTGTTTGGTGTAAATGCTTACCCCAAAAAATGATATTAGAAATCTCATCCTGAGATTTAGTAATCAATTTCACTTCCCTTTTACGAGGCCCTGGAGTTGGTGAAGTCCCCCCATCAGCGCTCCATAAATTCTATTAAGATATTAAAGGTGCCTTTTTTACGACCGAATAGTATTTATCGCTGGATGGAAATATTTCTGGAGAACGAGTTTGGATTTGTCGGACAGCTATCAATGGAAATTGCACGCTCCTAGCTAAGCCGAAAGCAAACGTCACAGAATAGCTTTCAACTAGTTTAGGAACACTGAGTGGATATGGGGAAGTGATCCCACTGGGGTTCCTCATTCTGTTTATAGGTGCGGTATCTGTGATGAACTTATCATCGATTTTGTATTTCCGTCGTTACATACAATGTTGGTGAACATCAATCCATACCAACGGGAATCGTCCAAACTTGAGTGTTAGTGAAGCATGATTTTCCTTAAGGCCTCATCTTATTTGAGTGTCTTAACAACTAGTGAAGGACATCGGTATGGCTTGCTTATCGAAAATTATAGAAGGAAACGTCAAGGGAGAGTGAATGAATATTGTTTTCCATTGATTTGATTATGGGGAAGACCAAGAGAATATTTTTTGTGCTGGATATTTAATGATTTTTTATCTAATGAAATGAAATTGCAGCATATATACCTTTTATAGAAGTTAAGCAAAGAAACAAAATTTTTAGATATTTTCACGATCATTTTCATTTTATTACTCAATGACAAATGTACAAAGGCACTAAAAGCATGGACGAGTGGTGGTATTGAAATAAAGTTTAAGGAAGTTAAAATTTAAGTTTTTAATTCGCTTTTGTTCTTAAAAAGGATGGAAGAATAAACCGCAATAAGCAATTATATCTCTGACAAAATATTTGTGGAAAACTTGTTTCATCCTTGCCCTCATATCCAAATGTATTTATATATATATATATATCGAAACTAAAGAAATTAATTTAAACTCAATATTACAAATGTATCTCATTGGGAACGTAATGTACATGTTTATATAATCAGAAATATTATTATTCATTACATGTGCAATGTAACAAATTTCCTTTCTCGAAAAAATCAGAAAAAAAACCTATAAATATTTTATTAAATAATATTCTTAATTCAAAAATATCCGATTAATTTAATTAATAGTTATTTGTATAAGTAAATTCTAAATAGTAAGGATTAAATTCCTTAGAGTATTAATAGTTTATTATTATAAATTTATCATTTTTCCTAGATAGACTTATAGTTACCCACATCTTCAAATCATAGATAAAATTACATATACCCTTAATTTTACTTTAACCATAATAATTTTTTTAATATTTCAATACATATATAATCCTAACGTCTCACAAGTAACGGTAGTATTTATACATACTTATATTATTTTATTTCTATTAATTTCATACTCTTACTAAGTGCTACTATTCAGCCAACCCCATGCTTTGAATTTGTATTTGGGTCCAGAATCTGATAATAAAACTTGTTTATTGTACTCAAACTTAGTGCCGGCTATGCTAGTCTCTTGAATACAATTCTTAGGTAAGTTACCTTTTCCTTGTAATGGATTAAATATTCTATCCATTATTTTCAAAAGGATTTTGCTCAGTATCATTAACAGAAAGGGGAAGGTTGGCTGTCCAAAGAACATGTTAAACCTCACTTTTACACAAATTATTTTATATATAAGAGTTGTCCTAAGTCAGCAATGTTCATAACAACTGCAGCATCCATATATTCATATATATATTTTAAAATTCTATTATTCTTATAATTTAAAAATTTTTTTTAAAATTTCTAATACCCGGTTTATATTACAATTTCTGTTTTTATATGCTTCAGCTATAGTAATAATTAAGGATTCATGTCTTCATAGTAAAGAATATTAGGCACACACACTTATATATATTTGCGATTCGCCATTCCATGTATAATTTCAGAAACAGTTATAAAAGAATGGGAAATTAAATTTTGTTAATAATAAAGGTTACTTTAAATTCTCCTCTCAGATTTGCACAGAAATTCTTCCCTAAGCGAACTTTCTTTTTTAAATAGCGGTAAAAAAATTAACAGCATTAATGAGGAAGTTATGGTTTAAATAAAAGCTGCTTGCAGTTTACGCTGATTAAAATCATATGTATTGAAAGTCTAAAAAGGTGAAGCTAAATAACGGAACATAAATATCACATAGGCTATTTTGTAATTTGCAAAACAAGAATAAAATGAACTATAAATTTGTTTTCTTATTTCCAATGGTCATTAAAATTTTTTATTTTCATTTCCCTATGTTAACACCGTATTTCAGGACAATTTTCGTCGTATGACAACGTCGTATTTAATTGAGACTAGAGTTAAGCAATATTTGTCTGTGACGTCAGTTTTGAGCTGATTTTTTTTTTTTTTTTTCGTTTTCTGAAAGTTTTTTCTTTTATTTTAGTTTACAGACAGAAATATTAAATGTTCAATTCAAAAAGAAATTTCATAATCTGATTTTAATTCAATTTTTTACTAAGCCCTTTCAACATATTTCTACTTTCTTTTTTTCTACATATTTATTAACTGTTTGGGAAAATTCATTTAACTAGAGTATCTTTTAATTATTTTGTAATCCTTGCTAACAAATAAACAAATTAATTCATGTTTTTATTTTTTATATTTTGAAAACCTCCATTGTAAAGAAAATGAATTGTAATTTAAGAGTACTTATAAATAAGATATAGAATATATAAAAAAATCAGCCGTTAAATGTTTCTAAATTAAAATCCAATTGTGCTTACCTTTTTAGTTTCGAACTACTTGAATTTGCAACAGTTTGATAGGGAAAAAAAGAATATAAATTTCTCATTATATATATAAAGACGAAATAATAGAAAGAGATAAAATTTCAATACAATTGCACAGAACAATTTTAAATACTTATTAATTCAATTATTTATTCAAAATAATTAATATTTCGTTTCAAATGTCATTATTTTGATGACAGTTTTAAAGCTACATTGATATATTTAACATTATGGCTATTTTATTATATAAAGTGTCTCTCCAAAAGCGTTTCTTTTCATTTATGCATTGCGGCAACATACAACAAAACTTGGCTTGTTTTCTGTAAAATATTCTATTATTTTATTATGAACACTATATTACAAAAAAAAAGGTTTGTAGTTGTAAATGGAAAACAAAAAAAAGTTCGAAAATTGATTATTTTAAATTAAATCGAATTCAATGAGTTCGGAATATTGCAAAATTGGTAATATTTCTCATTCTATGGTGTAGTATGTGGTGAAGCATTTTAAAAGCGAAATTATAAAAAAAAAATAAGTCAAGAAAAGGATGGTCGAAACGTAATTTTTAGTAGCTTTCTTGATTATTAATTTTTTTCAAAACAAAATTTATACTATTTTTCAAAAATTTATTTACCTTTTTTTATTAAAAACAAGTTGCAAATATTATTAAAAAATTACAATTCTAAAATATATTTAATTTTATTAAGAGATAACATTAAATTTTTTACAGAAAATTGTTAGTGTACAGACATTTGTATATTTTTACACAGCTGTGTATATTTTTAATTCATTTAATTTTAGCAGAGAATAGATTGAAATCATTTTCTTAAGTATTGATGTTTCTCATGCGATGTAACCAATAATAAAATAATCAAGGAATTTAGTTGCTCAAGCTTTTCTTTTGGAAGCTTATCTTCTGTGGAAGACAATTCAAAACATTACGTGAAGGACACATGCACGAATACGTCAATCATTTCATTTCTTTCTTGATTTTATTGAGAGAAAGGTCGAAAATATTTATATCTATATATTATTTTTATTTATGAATTTGTGAATGTCATTCATTTGCATTAACTCTATTTTCTTGGGGTTTATTTATTATTATTATTATTATTTTTTTTTTTTTTGAAATTTCGCTATGAGGAAGGAATTATTTATTGAAGGAAAGATAATAATACATATAAAAATCTGTTAGAGTGAGGACATTTTTGTTATGCATTCTATAATTATTTATACCCGTTCGAATACGTTAGCCTATATTTCTCTTAAGCAAAATTTATTGATAATTGTATGTTTTTATATGTTTATTTTTACTGATTATTTAATTGATTTCTATCTACTAATGGGAATTAGGAAACTATATAAATAAGTAATTCATAAATGTATCCTAAATAAGAAACTTACTTTTGATATTGAAATGTACTCTATCGAAGAATATTTAGAATTTTAGTTACTATTATTAAATAATAATAATATGTTTTTGATAAATTAAATAATTTATTTGCATTGTTGTAAGGCAGAATATATTACATAAAATTTAATCTAAGTTTTACATTGATAAAATTGATGATTTGAAAAATGCATACTTAATTAAAAATAAAAATTAAAAATAAAAACTACTATCTTCAATGTAAATTCATACGTAATTTCTTACATATTAAAAATGACGTTACAAAATTATAATAACTGACCTTCCTGAGTCATTTCAAATTTTTTGTGATTGAATACTTACAACTCTTCTTTCAAAATAAAATATATCGAAAGCTATTTCTAGCTATTTTCTAGGTGCTTACAATATGAGCTTTTTAAAAAAAATAAGAGATTGTCTTTGGAAAACGGAAGATGTGGGCATTGATTAATGACCAATCGCTCATAATAATACGGTAATCTGAATCAACAGGAATATATGTTGAGAAAGCTTAGTCTACATCAGCTCTCGGCGGTCATTATTTCCTACGTTCATAGAAATCACATTTGAATGAATGGATTGCTGATCCAAAAATGGAATTAAGATACTTAAAAAGGTAAAATAGGATTAACCCCTTAACTATGCCGATTAAAAGTTACGTGATTCGATCCCCAGTACCATGACTTTTTACATAAGAGAGCGTATAGAGTATAACTGGGGGGGGGGGGCCGAGAAGAAAATATACAAAAATAAGCAAATTTTTCTTTGACTAAGTAAATCCTTCGCAAACACTGTTTAGTTCAGGTCTACTCAACCTTTTCTTCTGCTGGGCCGCATACATATATCAGCTATTTCACGCGGGCCGCATTCATATGTTGGTTACTTCACGCGGGTAGTAACATGAGGATAAATGGGGAGGGGATAGGGAAAAATGCTTTAAGACCAAGATAATTTTGGAAATTAAAAATGTGGAAAATTGATCAAAATATTATAACTACTTTTTTGCTTTTTTAATTATTATTTTTATTTTTTTTTATTTCTGTCACTAACACTAAATATTAAAAGCATTTAGGAAACACGTCTTCACAATTCCTGCATCAGTAAAGAGTTTCATATGATTACCAATAATGTAACAAGCTTCATAGGATATTTCTTTGTTCCCGCTGTCATTTACCACTGACAAAACACTTTGTTTTTCAAAGATTATTCAAGAAAGCCTATTTATCACCTCTTGAAAGAGATCTTCAAGGAAAAGTGTCATTCGTATTTTTTAAATACAGCACTTCCATGACAAATCCAACAATTATTGATTCCTGTTTGTTTTTTATAACAAAATAGCTATAAACTCCCAATGGTTCTTTAAACAATATATTTTCTTCGAATATTTTTCACTTGCAAGATATGAAAGATAGTTAAAAATTAGTTCCACACATAAAATTCTCATTACGCCACACTGTTGTCTATTGTCACTAACCGTAACTGTTACAAAGAGAAAAATAATATCAATTCGCACCCATACGACATCGACAGCAAAAAGCAAAATTTTGATATATTTGATTTCTTAACAAAGACATTTCCACCAAATTTTTAATACATTGATCTTAAATAAGTGAATTTCTCAGAGCAATTGATCACGATCGGGCCACTTAAGAAGGCTCGGTGGGCCGTAGGTTTAGTTATTCAAAAGACTTCAGAGTAGTTTTACTCATAGCAGCACGTATTTCGGAAGGACGTATGTATCCGTCCTAGCACTTAAAGTACCGGTTGAGCAAGACGGATATCTACGCCTGTGGCAGTTAAAGGGTTGAATTTGAACCAATTACATTAAAAGTACAGACGCAGAACTATAAACAAAAAAAAATACTATTTTGTTGAAATAATATTTTTTTTACAATAATACATTCGGAGAAGAATTGCGATTATGTGTTAACAACAAACACATTAATAAGTATAAAAATGATGGAATATGATATGATATCTAAAAAAATACAATGTAAAACAATTTTACGCATAAAAAGGAAAAACTGATGTCAAATAACTAAACGTTATAAAAATGCTCTTGAATTTATTTTTTAAAATTTGAACAGAATTTCAAAGAAAATTCTATGAAGTGCACACCATTACCGCCAATGATTTTAGTGCGCCAAACATCGCACTTCTGGGTCTTTTCGTGATTGTGTTACATCGCACATGCTCACGCATGCCAATCCTTCTTTCCATTATTATAGATAAAACAGATGTTTGAGTCCTTTCTGTGTTGTGTGTATACAATAATTATTTTAAGCATTTAGCAAACTAAAATTGGTCATTCCTTTGGGAAATTAAAACGAAACATTATAACTGTGTTATGCTATTTCAAAATAATGTTCCGTGAAAATTTTTTTAACCTTTTATTAGCTTTAATACACAAAAATTCAAAATAAACCATTCGAATCGTGCAGTTTATAAACCCTTCATTCTAATATAGAACTATAACAATTTGTAAAAATTTATATTTCTCTACGTGTGTATTTATATTTTTATATATAATTTGAAACGTATTTTTCTAAATTAATGAGTTATTTAGAATATTTCATCCTCTACTGGAAACACATTTTCCTTTCGTGGCATGTCATCCTCCTTCAGTAGAATGTACTAATGGAGTTAATTATTGGGAAGCATTACATCGCTATAATTCTTGTCCTCTTATGATACAAGATTCATGTATTCGTAATTAATACGCGTGCATAACCGCATTTTATCCATTAATGCTCTAGTATGTTTGAAAGATATTATCTGTATATGAGGAAGGATTCTGCTAGCATAGGAGGTTTGTTCCTTTGACAATTTCAAGACCATTTTCATGAAGTTAACTTTAAGCTCATTTTCTTATTCTATGTAACAGTTGTTGTTTAGGATTTTAAAGTTAATTTCTTTTCCAAATTTATTTTCTTTTACTTGTTTCAAACAAAGCAAAGTATGATGGATGTTACTGATGTAAGGAATAATGTAACAAGTATTAAAACACTTTTCAAATGTAAAAATATACGTTAATATTTTTTTTTCACAATGATAAATGGAAATCTTTATTTTTATATTGGTTTTAAAAATAAAAAATAAAAGTATTTATTGTTTTCTCTTTTGATAAAAATTTGTTTATTTTCATAGAAAATAAACAAATAATAATAATATGTATAATTTCTAACTTGACAGCCTTTATTTATTACTAATACATCACTTGGTTATTTCTTTTTTTTTTATTCACTTTTAAATCCCATCCTAAATTCTTAAAAGAAGTTAAAATTATTTTTATATGAAAAGGAATGATATAAACTGACATATTAACATAAATCATTAAAGAATTTAATGTATTTTAAACTTAATATGAGAAACAAACGCTATTAATGACAGTTAATTTTAGATGTAGATAAAATACTTTTATTAGTGTTAAAAAAGTACATATTTGGAATTTATTAAACACACTTATTAAATGGAATTTATTATCTGTGTAGATTGTTTGTAAGCAATTAAAACTCAATCTCTCCTACAAACAATCTATTTCGCTGCTATGTTAGAGGGAAATGAACTTTCTTACTAATTCAAACGATATGCCTTAATTTTAAATATCAATTATTTTTTTATAAAATGTAGCAAACAAAACTTTCACCAGCACCACTAGTGTTGCAAATAGAGCAGTTAAAATCAAAATCCACGACCCAGAATTTCATGGGCAGTAATGAACAGCAATATTTTGCTAAAAATTTTTCCAGAAATATATCGATTTTTTTTTTAAAAAAAAAGCACACGGGTAAGATATATTATCCTCAATCTAATCATGGTACACATAGCTATTTGGTAAGATCGTTGTAAATGTTTCACCATAGTTGGTAGGAACTTCCTTAGTTCAAATGTAATCTATAGTAATGTGGTGAAATCCGGACACAAAATGACAGGGTTTGTCTCAAGTCAACCTGATGACCTCTACTTGTCCTGATATTGTTTCAAAATATTTAGATCCGCCACCAATAATCTACAGTTTGAATCTTGAATTAAAAGTTTCGAAATCTGGCCATAGTAATGCAAGGTTAAAATCTAGGATTATATCTAATGCAAAATTAATCATATGTAATGGCAAATGAATGATATGAGCAATGCTATTATAATATATTACTCAGTTTATGACGCCCAAATTGTATAGTAGTTAGTGACGATGAGACTGATATGCCGTAGGGCTTGGGTTCGAATCCTGGAGAAGACATGGATGGTTTTAAATGTATAGTGCTTTTGCTGCATGGAGGTACTCAAAATATTCGTCAAGTCACAAGTCCTCTCGAGAGGTTGATGGAAAGGGAAGAGAGGTGGGAGACCCCTGAGTGTTTATCCTCAAAATTGGGGTGGAATCGATCCAAAACGTACTGTCAAACTAAGCTGCGACTAACGACAACCCCTTGACACTTGTAATTTCGTGGACCTCTATTTGACACGGTTTGATCGAGGGGCATTAAAAACAACAATACATTTTGTAATTTATATTTTCGACTTATATATTCTTATTGTATGATAGTTTATTTTTTGATTTTATATACATATTGTAGGTGAATTAAATTTTAGATTGGCTGTCAGGTACAAAAGATATTCATCTTTTAAGAACAATTTTTCTGGGAGTTAATTCAAATTATATATTTATGCATTTAGTTAAATTCACAAAAGTAATCCTTAATGTATGAGCATTTTCTCTTTTTCAGTTATAAAGGCATAGATGCTATTAACAAGACGCAAAGCTTTTAAACGTTATTTAGAAGTAAAAGCATTTAACTTAAGTGCACTTAGTTTAATTATCATTCTAAATGCATGCCAGTTTCTACAGTTAACATTTTAAAAGAAAAAATTATTTTTAAATTGAAAGCTGTCGTTACCGACTTGCGTTTGGTTAAAAAATAATTTACAAATTTGGATTGTATAACTAAGGAAAATAGTGACGTTTAATGTAAAACGAAAAGATAAATTCATTGAATTTATTTATATATATATATATATAAGGTAAAAATATTTATCATTTCTATTTAAAATTTTCTAAAAACAGTCATGAACAGAAGTCACCGGGAATTTTAATTGGTCCTTTTATCATAAGCATGCGATTTATATTGAAAAGAATGCGTAGAACTTCGCGAGAAATTATCTGTATCGAAAAAACTTTATATTTTTAAAGATCATGATTTTCCCAATTAAAGTAACCAATGTTGATCTGAATAGAATTTTTTTTTTAATTTTAAAAACTGAAACTTTCTCATTTAAAATGTGTTGTGTGAAATCAATTACGAATTTTCGCAAAGAAATATTTTATATAAAATAAAAATAATAATGTAATTGCAAAATATTTCCTCCTGTGACAAGCAGTTATAAAAATTTAATGAATAAAATGAATATATTTTTAACGTTTTATTTTTTTATTTTTATGAATATATTTTTTACCGTTTGCTAATACTGCTACATTTATGCAATTAATCATACATGATGTTAAAAATCTGAAGTTCTGAATGGTATTTAACATTTTTTTAATATGGATTCAACAATATATATTTTACACCTTAAAAAAAACCTAAACGACCTGTTTCGACTTGATGATGGACTGAGAGTAATTATTTATGTAATTTTTAAAGAAATGTTTTTCCATTTTTTCAAGAACGTATTGTTACTGTACAAATACATACGACTGAAATGGTTTGCTCATTTAAGGAAAATAGTTCACAATGTATGTACCTTTATTGCTACGTAAATTACCGTATTTACTCGAATCTAAGCCGACATCAAATCTAACCCGTCCTCCGAATTCTCAAAAGAAATTTGTTCATTTTGTGAAAAAATTTTGTCATCGAATCCTAAGCCGCATTCCTAATTCTCTACACTTCTTTTAGAGAAAAAAATGTATAAAAGGTCCATCGATGTCCGATAACAAATAATTAGTTAACAAGTAATTTATTTGATCAGTATTAAAAACTTTCAAATACATCCATTAAACTATAACCGTCAGTATCATGTTTTGAAAATGATTCGTCGCTCCCATCATCACTGGTCACTTTGGAATGGCGTCAACATTTTGCCACACAAAGTCTTCTTTAAATCAATGCATTCATTATGCAATATTTTTCTAAAAGAATGTATTATAAAATAATACATTCTGACTGTTCAAAGACTGTTGAACGTTTATAAGCAAAAATTATATCATTTTGTTTTCGCCACCTACGCATACTTGTTTCATCCTTGTAAAATTTTCAGTGGTCGCTGCTAAGTTTTTTTTTCTCCATATAAAATTGTCTCCCTTTTCATACTTGTATCATAATAAACTCGTCTTGATGCTGTCACTGATATCTTTGGTATTTTAGAGATCAAAGAAAGCGTATACAAATGAATTTCCTAAATACGAGCAGACAACGATTTTTAGGATAGATTGAATAAAATGGACGGTGACATTTTTCCTTTTGAAAGGTTTCAAACTCAAATTTCCCCTTTAAACAAATGGTTTGCTTTCGAATTTAAGCGGCACCTGATTTTCAATAGTAATAACACTGGAAAAATAGTGCGGCTTAGATTTTAGTAAATACGGTATATTTATTTCAAAATATTATTGTATTAGGAGTTGGCTGTAGGATAGAATATATATTTTTTTATTTTTGGTATCATAAGTAGGATAAATTTTATAGTAAATATTTAAAACATTTATCTAATATCTCATGAATTAAATGTTAGAGTTTTCAGAAGGATATCAAATTAAAAAATCAAATTTATCTTTTCGAAATCATTAAAAAATATTACATTTTCTTCAACTAAGATAGTCTATTTATAAATGTATTAAGATTTAAATATTCTAGGCTGAAATACCATGTATTTAAATATAAATGCTTATGTATCAAAATATTTAATTTTCATTTAATACGTTGGTTAGTTTAATTATTCAAAACAATTTCCATATTAAATCTTAAAAATGTACAAAATTAACACTAATGAACTGTTAAATTCTGTCAAAATAACAAGATATTTTTTTATTCTGATATGCATATTTGTTCTAGAAAATACTACTTATGTTCATTAATTTTTTGAAAAAATGTTTTAAAGCTTTAGAAAATCAAACGCATTTGGTTCGGTATATTTCTCTCTTTAATTGTTTTCTTATTAATTTAAGATGCATATCTTTCTAATTTCTAATGAATATTGTAGGATTATGTAATTATTTTGAAGAGAAAGATGACAAAGATTATAGGAAATGTTATGTTCTTATAGATCGCTATGTATTTTAATATCCAAGTCTTAGTTTTGACATTCTGTGGCTCTATATATTTTTTAAACTTAATTATTGTATTGTAATTATATCTAAACTTAACTCAGGGCCTGGCAGCCCATGAGGGCCAAGGCCTACTGTGCCAATCTCAGTAACGTGACCTTGGGCCCTGTGGTGCATGAGCAGATGTTCCGGTCAGGTGGTCAGTCTGACACGAAACCATCAGTGTTAAGTTCCCAAGAAATCTTGGTACTCATTTATCGACCCACTGTTGGGATGAAATGCTGAGTCAACCTTGCCTGGTCCGGTGTTCGAACCTAGGACATGTGGTATGGAAGCGTGATGCATTAACCATTCAGCCACTGGGCTTCGTAATTATATATAAATATAATTATAAGTAGATTAATGATTTGGTTTTTACCTAAAACCACCTAGATTAGAATATTTTAGAATTTCCAACAGTATAATTCCTTTCTTTTCGATATAGACTAAGTAATTTCTGAGAATACCAAATATCAAGCACTGCACAATTTAAGTTAGTTCAAAAACTAAATCGTATATTCTTTTTCGTAAATCTAACTGTTAAGTTATTCTGTTAATTATTCAAATAATTGTCGCAATTCTTTTTAAAATTAACTCAGTTAATAAGCTATTTGAAAGCATTTTTGATCGTAGTATTAAATCCAAAAAAAAAAAACATTTTTTCGAAATCAAAAGATCTAGACTTATGGATTGTTATTTGATTCTCATAATTTAACTATTTACAAAAAAAAATAATAACAATGTGAGAGGAAAACAAATATGCAACTATATGAAGCAGTTTTCGATTACTACAAAACGGATTTATTAAATTAATTGTTTTTACTAAATTAAGTTAAATTTTAAAAAGTTATAAGACATACGAGGATAAACCTAGTTACTAAACTCTATAAACACTTTAATTTTACATTACTTTCTTCTGCATAATATTTATTCTTTTATATTTTATTATAGCGAATATATAAGTTATCCCTTATGGTCTCTAGTTTCGTTACTAATAGATGACAAACATAACATGTTATTTTACTATGCTCATGTGTGGAACATATCACCAATTCTGTGCTATAATTTCAGTAAACTGGTTGGATTTCCTTTCGTGCATATTCACAATTAAAAACTCATATAGATAACAGCCTTCAATACCCATATGGATACATCCCTACCACTTACTCAAAATAAAACCCTTAATGGAGAAACATGAGACTTGGTGACATTTAAATATAATATTCTTGTGTACGAAAGCTAAAGTGAAGGAAACGAAGAGATAAGATTTATTTTTATGTCTTTTCCTTTTGAGATATGATAAAGAAATTATCTTTAGGTTATAAAATTATATTTATAGAGAGTATTTATAGCACAGTTAATGTGTTACTAATATCATTTCTAGAGAGTTTTTAATTCACATATAATCAAAGACTCTTGATGATAATTATTTTTAATAAATAGTTCTCAAAAGCCTGTGGAAATTAACTTCTTTAAAAAAAACAAATGAAGTGTTCTATTTCATAAAATGTTTAAAAATATAATGGAAGCACGTTCACATACATACAGTGGCGTATGATAATTTTCAAGGAAGGAGTCTCAAGGGTCGAAAATCCACTATTCTCGTATCACATTCTTAAATAAGCTGCCGAATATATTCTTTCTATTTTTTCAGTTGTCACGAACAAATAAGAGTAAAATTAAATTATTGAATAAATAATTAAGATAAATCAATAAAATAAATTATTAATAATAAATAATCAAATTTTACGTACTATTTATATAGGATTATAATCAATCGAAAAAGAATCAAGGGTTGGGGGGGCTCCAGACTCGTCCCCCCCTTGTGTGAACCACTGCATTCATACCTACTGCTAATTTACTTAAAATATATGTGACTCTAATTTATTAAAATATTTTAAATATTTCCGTACAAACGCTCGGTACTCAACATTCTTAAAGTTAGCTATATTTTCATTTCCATGACTGACAATGTTGAAATTAATTTTAATACGTATTTTTTTTGAAAGAATTTTTAAATGCCATCTCGTCAAACGATGAAATATTAATGAAATTTATTAGAAAAAAATGCATAGGAAAATAAGTTATATGTTCTAGTACAGTGTTTCTCAAACTGTGGGGCACGCCCCTGGGGGGGACACGATACCCTTACAAGGGCAAGCATATCGAAAATAAAAGATTTAAAAAATAATTAATTTACTGGAATGAATTATAACAAAATACTTTCAGACATAATAAAAAATGCACTTTTACTTTGATATAATTTATAGGCGATATAAGTCATCTCTCAAAAATAAAAACTTCTTCAATACCTAATTAGCTAGCTTTGATCCAAAAAACCAAATAAAAAAACTTTTATTTGATTTGCTGTTATCTCACGATGAGTGATTTTTACTACTCATTCAGAGAAAAAACAAATCCCAGATCCAGAATCGAAAAAATTTAGGAACATAAAAAATTCATCACTGATTATTTTTGAAATAGTGCACATTATAGCTGTAATCTGTCTTTGCTTATAATCTGTTTGATCTTCTAAGTTATTGGTACAGTTAGTTATGAACCCTCTCTTATATGTGCTTGTTTCTCATTTACAGAAGTTGTAAGTAATGTATTTATTTCTGTGTTGCGCTCTTTTCCATGCAAAAGAGTTTTATGATATTTGGAAAACCCCGGAGAGCACTTTGAAGGATTACTTTGCCAAGACTTATTTTTATGAGTATTCTCCAAAAATATAAAGCATAAGGAAAAACGTTTTACACAATTTTTTAGCAATAATATAATATTATCATAATGAATACACTTTTAACTCGAAAGTAATCACGCGGGACACACAGATCATAAAATCGTTAATTCTGGCAAAATTGTTTATTTGTTGCCAAAGACAAATTGATAAGTTCTTGAAAATAGGTAATTTTACTTTCTCTTAACTAAATTATTCACTGGAATTACGATTTGTATTGAGTACAATAAAATAATTATATATATAAAAAAAAGGATTGGGGTGACTCAATCACCCCGCGTGACCATTAACTCTAGTATCGAGTGTATGTCTGTCCCCGGGATGAAACATTTTGAAGTCTTCTCGCTTTAATTACTAAAAGAAAACACTATTATTCTTCATTGGAATTTTATATTATTTTTCAGTGTTTAACATTAATTCTAAATGCTAATTCTGTGAGGCTTAAAATTACAGTTCACTTAAAACTAATTATAATATGAGCATTCATTTTAAAATATTATACATTTTCGTAAACATTGTCGCGCATTTGGGCTTACTCTCCTGGCAATTCAGCTATTTATCAAGATTTTTTTAGTTTTTTTAAAAAAATGAACTCGTTCAAAGAGCGGGTACTTCAGACAATATAATTTTAATGTATCAGTGCTTCACAAGGTATTTTATAAATAATTTATTAATACTAAATTAAGAGCAAGTTTAATAAGTATTAGCGACTTCCATGGGCTTGTGTTGCAGAGGAAAGTTTTTCAAAGGAAAGTTTACGATTAGAAATTGACACTCTGAGTACATTTTCTATATTTGGCTGAGATCTACATTTTGTCTTGAAAGTAGCCACCGCATTTTGCAATCTGTTCCAATTTAAAAATTCGAGAAAAAATTTAAAATATATAATACTTAAAAGTTATATATATAAAATTTAATCTTACCAATTTGTACGGTTTATAATTAAGATCGTTTTGTAGCTTTAGTGTCCAAGTGCATTATTATTGTATTCAATACATAATTATTGTATAAGGGGGGCGCGATAAAAATTATGATTGAAAAGTGGGTCGCCAGTATTGAAAGTTTGAGAAACATTGTTCTAGTAAATTTAAAATAATATTTTTAAAATTGATTTTTGAAAATAAAGTGAAATACCTTATTTTCCGTGTGCTGATCATGCCTATTCTCTAAATTTCTTTTTTTTTAAAAAAAGTCCGTTTATACTTGATGATTCTTACTTTAATGCAGTTTCTTTCTCTCCGGAAATACATTTCTTGGATACATATTTTTTTATTATTATTATTCTACATAAAATCGACAGCTATAGTTTTCAATGTTGTGTCTAGGAATTCACTTACTTTCCAAACCAATTGAAATCCACTTTTGAAATGTAAAAATTGCATTCACGGCACGTCTATAGATTCTTTTTTAGTGCTTTGTAGCTCTCAGAAATCGAAGCTTCATACAGATATTTTGAAAAACAACTTTTTTTCCGAGAATATTGTTTTTCTCATCACCTTTGAAATATTTCCCCCAATGGGCATTGGTTCGAAAAAATTCTCCAATTCTAAAGCAAAACTATCCTAAAAAACTATTTTTAAGTAAAGTTACTCTGAAATATGGCGAATTAAACTGAAGTAAAAAATTTCTTTTTGCTGTACAAAATGATCGATAATCTCCAATATATTCCCCAGTTCCCCGTTTAAACTTCTGTCACGTCTGGAAAATTATCGCGCTAAATAACGGTTTTGTCTTACTTGGGACAACTGTCATTAAAACGCAACGTGATACTGTCACCCAAAAAAAGTATTTTCTTTTGACGTTATCATATTTGATTCACTTAAAAATAGTCTAGTAAAGTATAGTTTATGGATATTTTTTCTAGGGAAAAAAATGTATAGATTTTTCTCTTAAATATTCTACGTTGCATGTCAAGTTTATAGTAGTTAGGGTTATGAAATTCAGACGTGTGGTTATCTGAAATTCCTAGGCTTGAAATATTGTGACTTTATTACATTTTGATGGAATTGTGTTCTTAGCATATTTTTATATAGAATTTAAAAAAAGTAGCTAAAATAACATAAATGTAATACTTCGAAGAGTTTTTACTTAAGAAGTTTTTACTTTTTTACTAACTATACATTGCTTCATACATTTTTCGTAGTTTATTTAACGTTACATTTCATCTTAAACTTATAATTTTTAATACTTTCTTGAATACACTTTGTAAATGGAAATATGCATGTAAATTATTTCTTCACGTAATTTATGTTTATATTTAAAACCTTCTAAATGTAAATGATAACAGATTATGATTCAAGTATGAGTTATGAGTAATATTTAATTCAGCTGAAGTTCAGCTGAAATTGTTTAAAAATATTTAAACTCAAACTCTTAGTTGTGTATTTTCAGTTGTAGAATATTTGTTGCGATTTTTTATAAAGTTAATATAAAAATGTAAGTTACATTAAATACCTGCTAAATCTCTCTGTAAAAAATAACACTCGAATTTTAAAATATTATCACACGAATGTTTTGAGATGCTTACGGTTTTACAATAAATATATTAAAACGATTAAAAGTTGAATATAAAAAATAGACTGGCCAGTAATAGAAGAGATAAAAAATTAACTAATAATTATTTATTTGCACTCATTTAAAGAAACATTATTTCTTATCTTCATATTTTCGCATCCATGTTAAGGTAGCTTCTTAAAAAAAAAAATCCGTAAAACATAGGTAAATTGCAATAAGGAAAAAAAGTAAAAAATAAGGCTTTAATAGCAACATTAACATGTTGCATTTGAATTTAGTACTTTTTAAAAATAAAACATACAGTATTTAAATAGAAACATACAGTTTTTAATTTTGGAAAATTTAATAGTATTTTATTGAAACAATATGCAGAATTTTCTTTCCCAATTTATCTGCACTACTAACACAATTTATATTTTTATTATACTTTTTAATAATTTTTGAATAAAATACTTTGATAGGGATCATCAATCAGAAAAAATATATATTAGTTTTCATGTTTTTTTTTTCTATAGGAGAAAGAAAAGTTTTCCCTTTCTAGTAAAAACCGATTTAATTCTGCAGAAGTATTATCTTTTCTCAAACTATGCACAGTCATTGTTACATGATTAAGTTACTAGGAGATTAATATTATTTCCTGTATTCCTTTCTGTGTAAATACTTCTGCTTTACATCCGCTGCATATTTCAACTGTTTTCGTTTTAAAATGTTTGCTTTTGTTTTAAACAAATAAAGTTATAAATTTAACGTTGCCTTTATTAACTTTCATATACGCTTCTTTTATCATTTCCAATTGTTCCATCGCCTTGTATACTCGCTCATTTATTTTAAGGGGTCACAGGATTCTTAACCAATATCAGTGCGATAAAAAAAACATCCTTCTTCAAGCCAATGAAACTTAGCAATAAAATAAAACAATAATTTGAAATTTTTACTACATGATAATCATAGATATTTACATTATTTCTCAAATCTTTACAGAATTTGTCAAAAAATTTAAAAAGTTATGAAGAAATATAAATGGGACAATTTTTCAAAAGCGTGAAAATCAGTATTTTACACTCTGCGTAATAATCTGCAGTACAAAATTGATAAAAATTTACAAAGTTTTACTTGGTATAAAAATATTCACTTTAGAAGTTATACAAATTTTCAGAAATTTAGAGAAAAAACCATTTTTAAATACAATTATAACGAAAGTTTTAAAATTTAAAAAAATTCAAATTCAAATAAAAAAATTCTATTAAAGATTTTTTTTTTGAAAATTCATGTGTAAGTTATGAAGAACCTTATTTTGAACACGTGTATGAAATTTCAAACGAATATCATAAATAATTTCTAAGAATTCCTGCACGGAAGCTAACATTTTTTGTTTTGAGAAAAAGGAAGTTAAAGATAAGAAAGAGATAGAGTTTTTGTTTAAGTTTCAATAGTTATTTCTCAATAACTTTGGAAGTTTTCACAGTATCAACACAATTTTGGTATCAAAATGCTCAGAAATATTAAGGCTTTAACATATATGTTTTTTCAAAAAATTGAAAAATTTGTAATTTAAGAGTCTTCTAAGAGCTCTTAACTTCTAAAATTAATGAAATGTACTTTTTCAAAATAAAATAAGGTAAAAGTATACCTGAATTAATTATTTTAATTTTAGTGTTCTTAACTAAATACTTTAAAATTTGGTTTTCAAATAAATATCTTCCTATCAATATTATAATCATTAAATAACGAATATATATATATAGTTACCATTTTCTTATAACATTCATTTAGAAATTTTATGCTATAATTTCGATAACGTCTCATTCAGTATTGTGAGCAGAAGCGGGAAAGGCTAGCTATCTCTAAAACTGGTTGAATGAATGAATATTAACGTCGCACTGTTCAGCTACACGAGGGCTTTGGGCGATTGACCTCGTAATTCTGAACCATTGTCAAGTAACGAGGACGACACCTGACCTGGAACCCCCCTCCTAACTATCACACCACGCCAAGAGGAGGACATTGAAGCTCACCACATATTTTACGTGTATCGCTCCCCTACACGGCGGGTCTTTAGTGGTACTGGACTAAAACTCGTAACAAGACAGCCACGACCCGATACCTTGACCACTAGGCTACCAGGGCCACTGAAATGGGTTGAACCTCACGTTATTGTAAAATTAAAAGGCTGTTTTCAATCAGCATTGTCAGCATCCATATTTTTAAGTTTTCAATATCTGTTTGATTCTTTTATCTTTGATGTTCAAGACATTTCTGTCTCAAGTGATTATTAAATTTATTTAAAAAAAAAAGATTTTGGAATGCGATTTGATTGATAAATTCAATCATAATGCGTTCTCTCACTTTCAAGAAAAAAATAACATCCTTTCCAGTTCAGATAACTTTTCTCTTTTCCCCTTCAAAGTACTTTTCATTATAATATTTTATCTCTGAATTACTTCATTTATAATTATTTATATTATCACAAGTACATTTGTCCTTTACCTTTACTTTATATCATCCCTTTTAAATTTATTCCAAACAGAACAAAAATAATTGAAATCCGAAGATATTATTTCCAAGAATGAATAGAACTTTGATCTTGATTAAAATCCCCCCTTTCAACTGTAGAAAGTGAAGCGTAATATGAAAATTTTACGGCAAATTATCAATTAAAGAGACTAAACCAATAATCTGATTGAATCTCCTTCCAAAGTTCTGTTTCATCTTTAATTGGGAAAATCCGTACTCCAGTGCACATTTCCAAATAATAAATACGTTGCTACTATGATCCTTTTCCTAAAATAAATGAAGCGTTTAATTCCCCTCCCCCCAATTTCTCTTTTTTTTTAAAAATTCCCTTTTTTAGCGGATTTTTTCCCGAAAACAATTGTAACGGGAGTCACTATGCATGGCGGATGTTCGGGAATTTTTCTATCGTCTCACTGCAGCGTTACAATTTCAATGGAGCGTGGCAGGTTTGGAAAGCCTTCATCACAAAAGGCACAGGGGAAAAACCGATATCGATAAAAAAGGAACAAAGTTTCTCCCCGTGCATTTTTGGGGGGGTTTAAATTATTTCTTTTGGTATTGATCATTTGGGTTTTTGGGGGATCTGATAAAAAGTTTTCACCGTTCTTGAGATGGTTTTACAAAAATTTTGATTTAAAACATTTTTGGATATAAAAGGGGATTTTTTAAAGGGTTTGGTTTTGTTTTCTTTCTAGGGGAACTGTTCCTGGGTAATGAAAAAATTTTTTAAGCTCATCCAAATTTTACATTTGGGATGAATGATAACCTACTTAAAAAAGATTTTTTGGGTAATGTACCAATATAATGCTATGTAGTGTAGATATATGGGGTATTAAAACTGAATTCCCATTTTCCCCCTCTCACATTTTTAGTACATGCAGTTTATTACCCTAAAACCAAACAATATGCCCACGCTTAAAAAGGGGTTTTGGTTTCCAAAAACCCAAATATTCCGGGTCATTTTAAAAAAATTAAAATTTTTCCGGGATCGCACATAAAATTATGTACTTTTATATAGGATCAGAAAACAAAAACAAAAAAAAAACATTTGTGTGAAAATTTAATACAGAATGAATTATATTATTATTTTCATTATTTTTCTTATATACACACATAGATAATATAATAATGTTTATATAATATAATAATGCATTGATCAAATAATGTTTAAAATATTACAGTTGCCATTTTCCTAAAAATTAAGGTGTGTGTGTGTTCCTTTTAGATTGATCTTTTGTTACTCATTGTTAAAATTTGATTGTGCTGTCATTCGCAAACGATTAAGTATACATTGCCCTTTATCTTAATCGTCCTGAATATTTTTTTAAACTTTAAAAAACACATCTGACTGCCTTTTGGTTTTTTTGGCCACTTCAAACAGAAAAGGAGGAAGAAAAATAAAAGTCGCACACACAAAGAATCATGTACCATCCATAGTAAAGGATATGCATAAAGCAATTCGGAATTTATTAAAAAAGTAATTTATTATAGTAAAATCAACTGATAAAATAAATCTTTTTTTTAATCTAAAGGACATTTATTATAAAAGTATTTTTTTTAAAACCAAACGGGAAACAAGAAATAATTGTAGATATATATATATATATAAAATATATTATATATATATATATATATATATAAATTTCTCCTCAAATAAATTTCAAAATTAAAAAAATTAAAAAAACCCTGATTTTTAAGAATTTTTTTTTATAAAAAAGATGGCGGGCCGTAACTTACGTACTGGCGAGCCACATGCAGCCGCGTGTTGGACACCCCTGCCCTAGACTAAGCAAAAAAACTTTCAGTGTTTTTTATAAAAAAAAAAAATTAAATGCACATTCGAAAGGAAATATTCTCTCCATAGAAACCAGACAAATATTAATGCTTTATGTATTTGTAAGCTTCCATAGATGCATTTAAACACATTTTGCGAAATACTAAAATTTAACCTGACTATATTTTTTTTAAGATTTACACTACAGTTTTTTTGCTTTATATTTATTAGAATTAAATTCGCTTTTTCCCAAATAACACAATATAAAATATTATAATGCGCTGCATAATTTAGATTAACGTTAGAAGTTTTATAATATTTTGATTAAAATTTATATTGTTTCCCTTGTAGCCTTGAATAGATATACTTTGTGCTGCTAGTTTGATGTCACTGGGCAAGGCACCAAGCGCTGCTTGGCGAGATAAAGGAATCACGCCAAGCAGGGCTTGTTATCACTGAAATGGAATCCAAGATGGCAGCCTAACGGTACCTAATGGTCAAAAAGATAATTTTAAAAAAATGTTTTGAAATACATTAAAATATATTTCAAAAAAAGAATGTAATATAAGAGATTGAGAATAACCAATATCAATCAATAAATGATGAAAACAATATATTATAATAAAAAGTTACATATACTAATAGTATTATACAGTATGTAATAATAATTTTACAATATAATTTCATAATAATTAAACATAATATTCATATAGTATGATTTAATAATAATAATTTTTATATATAATAATAAAAATAAATAGCAATTATAAAAATAATGATAATCGTTTTGGAATATATAAATTATACATAAGAATATTCATATAACGTAATAATTATAAATACATAACATAATAATAATAATTATAAATAAAGAGTATAATAATTTATAAATATAATAAACATTTTTTAAAAAATAATGGATAGTATATGATTATTACATTTTATATTTGCATTTTTATATTATAATAATAAAATAAGCATATAATATATATTTAAATTAATAATAAATATCAATTCAAAAGTACTGAAAACTTGTAATATTCCGAAAACGGCAAAAATATCAGATTGTAATAATATCGCCCATCTTGGCAAACATAACAAAAACTTGGCGCATGCCCCGTGGTATCAAACTAGTCCTTACTTTGTCTTAGACGTTCTTATTGCTTTTTCATAGACCTTTTCATATAAACCACTTGGTTGATATATATATATATATATATTATGTCCTATATTTTTTATCAGCCATGTGTAAATTTTCTTCGCAGGAGACATCCATGAAGTTCTGAACTACTTAAATTTTCCCATCCTGCTTTTCGTGTTTAAGAACGTTAGAATTTTAAACTGAAGATTTAATATTGGCTCGTTTCCAAACTATTTTTCATAATAAATATTCGTATTAAATATACTTTGCATTTGATTCTAAACTGAGCAATTTTTTTTTTCAATTTTTTTTTCTAAATTTTCTTTAAATCGTTTTTGAACATTTAGATTTTCTTTAGCTACAGTTAATTCTTTTAGAGATCAGTTTATACATTAAAAATTATTAAACTCTGTTATTTAATAATTTTTTAGGAAGGGCTTTTTTAGCTAAGTTGGACAAATGGCCATTTAAATCAGTAATATTATTTATAAATTTTCTATATCGAATAATATACTGATATTTTTCTTTCATTTACAAATTTAACTATTTCTAGAAACAGATCATCATAAGAAAGCGTATAACTACATTCATTTAAAATATTTCTTTCGTTGTTTTTTTATCTAAAAGTATATTTCATTTTTTTTAATTTAAATATTTTCTTCTGGTAGTATTTTGAAGACTTCAAAATTCGTAACAACAGAAAATATTAGTTTCTGTTTTTAAATAAAATTAAATTCGATAGATTCCTTAAAAAATTTAGAATTACTGTGGATCAACATTTCTCACTTTTGAAGTGAAATTTTAATATATTTATTTATATATGTTAAATTAATATCATAAAAATTTGATATGGATACTTACTTAAATAAATTAGAATACTGAAAAAATTTCAAATATTATGATAAAAATCTGTCAGAATTTTTATTCAGATTAATTGAGTAGCAATGAGTTATAATAAAAATTAAATACACTCGATTGACCACCTTCAGAAAGAACATATAATGCAGCACATGCATCACGATAAATATTTGTGCATAAATATATGCGTTTTAACAAATTTATTTAAAATAGGATGATATGCAATAAGTTTTTTTATTTAAAAGGTAAGAAAATCTACTGAGACATTTAAATTTTAAAACAATCCAGGTAGGAATTTTAAAAATTAGAAATTATGAGAAAATGATTAATTTAGTATTATATTTCAAAATATACTTGAACATTTTTTTTAAACCACAGAGACTTTTTTTATGTATGACTAAGTGGTAGCGTGCCCACCTTGTAATCTTAAGGTTTCTGTTCTATTCCGACTAAAGTCGATAGATTTTTTGGATGCAAAAATCGTAAGCTCGCATATCATAGAATTATATGGCATATGAAAGATCTCCTGAGTATCCATTTGCCCCTGGTACTCTTGACAAAATTAAATCACTGTAATTTTAGCATCCGACGAGAGCTTGAATTGAATAAAATCAAGCGTCAAAAATTGCTATTGGGAGCCGCCACTAATGAAATGTCTCTCACGCTTGGGGACTTGGAGTGTCTGCAAAGTCTTGTCCAAAATCCAGCCCTTTTGAAAGAATTTATTCCTAAAATAATATTACTTTAAAATTGTACGGTCACTTTGTTACGTGAGCAATGTAACTGTACGTTGCTTGATCCAACAAACACCCACAAGATTAACATATCTTGTATATGTGTATTGGGATAGAGAGAGATATAGATTAGGAATAGTAAATTAAATTGTCCCGTTTATTTTTGTTTCAGAAATAAATATTTAATAAATTTTAATAATATTGTGTCTAAGCAGAATGAGAAGTTTTTACTTTTTCTTTTGTTTAGAAAAATGACATTTCATGTAATTTTTCTGTGATAAATACTTTTACTAAAAATGCTACCACTAAAAGTATACTACAAGAGCAAGTGCCTTACCTATATGCTAGTGTTGGATTTGTATCAGGGTTGTCAAAATGAAAAGTGGATGTATGTGATTGTGTCAGAATGAGTGCAGTTACAGCAGAGCCACCCAACAGGTTCAGAAGGAAGCACATGATGTTGAACAGTGAAACCTGTAAGTGGTAGAGGAATTTATTCGAAAGTAAAGTCG
This sequence comes from Trichonephila inaurata madagascariensis, assembly GCA_019973955.1. Lineage (NCBI taxonomy): Eukaryota > Metazoa > Arthropoda > Arachnida > Araneae > Nephilidae > Trichonephila > Trichonephila inaurata. The sequence continues at coordinate 460,310 of BMAV01002701.1, forward strand.
TGTCATAGATTCAGAAGTGCGGGGGTACGATTTACAATTACAGGAGGTGAGTTGAATGTCAACATCTATTGTGTGTGATAGAGAGTGGCAGTCTATGGTGAACAGTAGGGGAAGGGCAGCAAACGATCTCCAGGACAATGTCTACCCACACGTCTTCCGTGAAAACCAAGGTAGGGATGGCGATCTGAGATCAATTAATCAAAAATTCGATTTCTCGGGCCAAAAAAAATCGATTTTTTTAAATCGATATGTAGCACTGAATCGATATTTCATCCTAGAAAATAGACATTCGATTTTTTTCTGTTTTGGTAAAAACCATAAAGTTATTTACAATTAGTTGAATGTACTATCTTTTTAAAAAATAAAATAGCGGGTGTTGGTGGGGTTAAAAATTTAAAAACTCAAAAAACCCAAGAGATGCCTGTGAGCTTAGTTTCCTTTCGGGCCCCCTTTAAAAATAAATAAAAAAAAAGTTACGTTTGTAATCTTGGACTTTTTGTATTTGTTGATATTGCGTCACTTGTTGTTGCCTCGATTGACAGACTGTCGTAATATACTGTGATTAGCGAAATAAATATTCATTTTTATGTAGTGTTTGTTATGGAATAACAAGTAATTTGGGGAATCATCTGTTCCTTGTGAGCGTCTTTTTTCGATTGCAGACAATATCGCAAGTGATGAGCGGAACCACTTGGATCCCAGTAGACTTACTTGACAGACTATTGTTTTTAAAAAGCTTAGATACTGAGCATTGGGAACTATAAGTTATATAATCTATTTTCAAAATTTTTAATGTAACAAATACATTTAGAAAATAAATGTCTTCTTTCATACCTGATACTCTGATATGGTGATAAAAATAATTGTGATTGTCGAATTCCCTGAACTAAAAAAATCCCTGATTTTCGGGAAAAAAGATCGTTTGTTATGGAATCTTTCTTGTTTTTCATAAAACGGATTTATAGTTACATTGTAAATGCGGACTTGAAAAAAAATCGATCTTTTAGACCTCGATTTCTTATGAATTGACTCATCAGGTTACGATTCGAATCGATTTAAAAATCGATCTTTTTCGAAAAGAATCGACATCCCTAAACCAAGGCTACTTTAAAAAAAATCCGTTCGGAAATGTTAGAACACATACCATACAGTCAGGACTTAATTACCATACAGTCTGGACGATTATTTGAAGACATAAATCTGCTACCTAAGCGATGGGACATGTGCTACAACCTCCCCGAGTGATTTTTTTTATTTACTATAAAATCGTTCTTTTTATTAAACTTATCACTTTTCATTTGGGCAACCCTTCTACTATATGTTTTATCATTATACTATTTCATGTACTTATTTAAACAGATTTACATATTTTGGCTATTTATCATGTAACTATGTCATGTAATTCGAAATTAATTATTTAAGAAACGAATGTATAATACTTGATGAAAACTTAAAATATAATTTAAACATTTTTCACATATGCGTGTATTTCACTTCAGCACACTATTTTTTGTTAAAGATATACCATGAGTGACTGTTTTTATCACTCAAAATATGAAAGAAAATTCTTGCTGTCTAAAGATTCCGTTTGTTGATGTTTCTATATTTCACTCAAAATATATTGTAACACGAAATTTTTAAAACTACATTTTAATATTCATTGCGTTTAAACATAAATTATATGAATTTTTTTTCTACAACGCAAATTTAAGACACAAATCACTCAGGAGAGTTTTTAATACTGAAATGAAGATTTAAATAACAGACTAAAATCCTTCGCAATAATTCTATCCATTAAAGATAAATTTGATACGTTCATTTAAAATTAGATCTTTATAAATATAAAATTTAAAAAATCAATACAAATAAAAACAATTGTCCCTGATATTGAATGAAAAAAATGCATTTTTATCTCATACTTATTTATGAAGAAAAGTGTTAAGATTTTTGAGGAAAAGGAAAATTTGAAACAATGTTTTTCGTCAAAGTTATTGTCTGTTTCTCTTACTATCGCTCGGTTTATCGAAAGAATGAGATTTCATTTCATTTTTTTAAACTTCATTTTAGTACCCTAGGCTACAAAGATCAGCCTACAAATCGATTTCTGTTGGAAATGCGATCTGCAATTTCAGATCATACTTTTCAAAACTTAGAATTGTAGCACCACCCACGCGATTTTGGATTCCGCTTTCTAAATCTAAAAGTACATATAAGAAAAAATAGCTGTCATTTCAACTAGTTAATCTTTCTTGTTAGATCCTGTCTCATGAGAGACATACCGGATTATTCCCATGCATTTTGTACCAATTTAAAGTCTAGTTGCGATAGAAGATATAAGTATAGGAAAGAGACATGTCTCTTTGAAGATTCCCTTGCTATTTTTAGATTTAACATGTGTGTTTTATTGGTTTTAGGCACTACCATAATTTAGTATATATAATCTTGAAAGTAAACTAAATGTGTATGAATAGATTTCCAATAAATATTTGACATAAACGAAAACATAGACTATCGAAATGTTTTCAGTTACTCGATATTTAATGGGTTTTCTTTTATTCAAACTTTGCAATTATGTTCGAATCAAAATTGTGACAGCTTTCTTAACACAATTTATAGCCTTCCGTTGAGTTGAAGTTTTCTATACATGATTGCTTTCGATGACAATACAATAATTTATATATAATTAATTTAAATTAATTGATTCAAACGAATTATTTAAAGATTATTAAATTTTACACGTAATAGTCTTGTTTATAATGCGAAATGAATATTGCACAACCAAAAAATTAAAATTATCTTCTCATAAAATTAAATTATTGAAACTACTTTTTGAATAAATTCAACACTCCCTCTTAAAGAATTAAGGCGCAAAAAATGCTACGCAAAATGTCATTAATAATGCCACCTGATCAACAGTAACTTCATATCAAGATCCATCAAATTCATATCCAAAGAGCTGCATTCGCCTGTGCCTGAGTACCTTTGAGCACTATGCAGGTGACACAGCAATTTGGGTCGATTTGACACGAATTTTGAGGGAGAACACACTGGGGGTGGTCAGGGGCCTCCCACCTCTCTTCTCTTTCTACCAACTTCAGGAGACGACTTGAGGCTTGACGGCTATTTAAAGTATTCCCCTGCCGCGAAAGCACTATACGTTGATTGATTGATTTGAATATTATTGTCGCACTGTTCAGCTACACGAGGGCTTTGGTGACGGACCACGTAATTTTGAACCATGGTCAAGTGACGTGGACGACATCTGAGTCGTCACCGTCCTCAACGACCACACCAACGGGAGGACGTTTCAGCTCTCGACAGATTTAGCATGCATCGCTGCCCTACACGGCGGGTCTTTAGTGGTACGGGGCTTGAACTCGTGACAACGCAAGCCACGATCCGATACCCATGCCACAAGCACTATACGTTTACAAACATCCGGGATTCAAACCCAGGCCCAATGGCACAGCAGCCATCGTCACTAAACACTATACCGGATGGCTGACCTAGGTGAGAAGTTTGAAAGATGACCCATGTTTAAAAAACTCATTTTTATCCGGTATTTGAATAATTTTTAAATGTTCATTATTTTTTCTATATCAAAGGATGCATTTGTCACTCGTCAAGAATGCTACCTGTAAATTAATTTAAATTTAGTGAATTAAGGAGATTTGTTGAAAATTTTGAACTCAAACTTTTACTCTAGCCCAGTAGTCCCCAACCCCCGATCTGGGGATTAAATGGTACTGGGTCACCCATGGAGTATTAAATTATTTCCATTTCATTTACTACAGTGTATTTCTCTGGAGTTAGTGCGACTTTCCTCTAAATCTCTTTATGTTCCATGTTAAATAACCTTATATTCATTTTTTGGTGTATAATTGTATTTTATTCCGATGGCATATTAAAATTAAAATTAAGTCAAAACAATCGAAAATATAAACAATCAACGTCAATCCCTCAGCGGGCTGTGGTAAAAATATCAAACGATAACCGGGTCAAGGCGATTAACAGGTTTGGAAGCCCTGCTCTAGAAATACCCTTTGTAACAACGATAACCGAATGATTATGGTTGCGAAACAGTGTCATCAGAACCCGAAGCCGGGTTCTGATAAAACTATAGGTTCAGTGGCTAAAAGATAGCGTGCCCACCTCCTAAGCCTCATTTTCTGGATGCAAAAATGGTAGGCAAGCATGTCATATGATTATGTGGCATGTAAGCGATCTCTTGAGTATCAATTTAGCGCTGGTACTCTAAGCAAAGTTGAATAATGGCTATATTTAGCATCCGGAGAGAGCTTGGATTGAATAATTTCAAGCTTCAGAAATTTGGTATATGGCGCCACCAACGAAATGAAACTCACTTTTGAGAACTTGCCTTGTCTACAAAGGCTTAGCTTCCAATATGCAGTATATTATTCTGGTGACACTGAAGACCCACCGTGTCGATGGGTGAATGCGCGTTCAATTCGATTAAGTTCAAAATCCTCACATTGACATTGAAAAACTTGGAGCGTGTGGCTGTCAGCTTCACTGTCGTCGTCGGCAGGTGCAGCGGTATGTGGTCCAACGATAATAACACTCATGTACCTACAAAGGGAGACATGAAAGAACAGTCGAACATGAAGCAGGTCTAAGTTTTATTTCTTCCTCGAGTCGCAATGGTGAGTATCCTATCGAAACAAATTATTACACCTGTGGTTAGGTGTGTAATACATCAAACAAAAGTACACGGTCTAACATGTCCATTAAGTAAAGCTATGTCTATATCATTACTTTTTCTTGCAAATTTTGGCAGCTAAGCTTTCTCAGACATTACGAGTTTCCAAGTGTGAATGCCATTTCATTGGTTGCATCTTTTAGTGGCGGCTTCCGCTATCAAATTTTGACGCCTGAACTTATGCAATTCAAGTTCTCGTTAGAAAACTAGCTAACAGCTGCCGTGATAGAATTTTGCCAGAGTACCAAGCCAAAGTTACACTCAAGGGATCTTTTACATACAACATAATCATATGACATTCGTGCCTACGAATTTTGCATCCATAAAACTTATCGATTTTAGCCTGTATCGAACCCAGAACCTTAGACTTACGATGTATACACGCTACCTCTAAGCCACAGAGCTGACATGAATGTAATGTGAACTATAAAAATGAAAAACGATTAGACATCTTTTTTTTTCTTTTGTAAATATATTACTTACAATTTTATATGAAACTATCTTTACCTTTTATGTCCGTCAAATACACTAAAGATTTAATTTTCAGTCCTGAAATCAGCGAATTTTTAAAACTAATTTTATAATGTAATTTGAAATATATAAGAAAATATAGCCAAATTTATAAAATTACAATTTGTTAGTTCAAAGTTTGCTCGTGGCATCAATTAACCAATTACAGAAGTGAGATCCTTCTGAAATAATTCAATTAACGAATTAGAGTGCTGTTTCAAAATTTTAAATGGCTTGGGTTTCTCATTTCAAAGTTGGATTGAGACAGTGAAGAATTCATTTTAGTGGCAACTTTCAGCCTAATTACAATTAATTTGATGTCTCTCTGGTTTCTCGGAAGCATTTATTTCTAGTTTATCTCCAATCTAGATGTTAGCGGAATTCGTCCAAGTCTTAAAATGGATGGAATGGTAATTAAGGGGATCTTAAATAATGCACGTCACATGTAAACATAAGCAGTATATTTAATTGTGTATTTTTATTTAATTTTAGTACGAGGGATACAAAATAAATAAATGACTTTATATTTAAGCATTAAATTTAGACACATAATATTTAAACACCTTTGAAATAAAAGTTATGTAGACGTGTGTGATGATTACAAGAATAAATTACATTAGTGTGTTTCAACTAATTCAAAAAGGAAAATTAGTAATTTAAAATTATGAAAATATATTCAATTTCATCAGATTTTCTTCATTACCGATACAATAACGATTCAATAATAAGGAATGAATTTATCTTATTAAATGATACATATTTTAAAACTTCAAATAATCAGTAGTAGCTTTAGTACATCACACACTTAGTTGTACTTTTAGATTTTACTCAAATTAACGAAATTAAGTTTGAAAAGAAATACAACAGCATCGTTTGCACTTAATGATAAGTGAGAATATTTTGCTCTTTATCTTCAGTTTTACTACTAAAGTTATCAATATTTTTTTTTTACCATTCAAATTCTTCTTAATATTTCAAAACTCAGTATAAATCTTTTTGAACAATTATTAAAACAATCAATAATTAAAAGAAACTATGTACAAGTTGTATTTATTGATTATATAGTGGCATCTATTAATCGAATAATTAATAAGTATATCTCAAAAATGAAAACGCATAAAAACTGTATTATTAGACATATTTAAAGGTATATTTTTATGAAAGAGATATGCGTCATTTATAAATTATTCAAAAAAAATCATAATTATTTTTTTTGTTTAATTCATGGATAATTTGCTATCCGGTTGTACTATATTTGTAAATCTAATAATAATGGTAGAAAGTTGAATTATATCTAAGCGCATGCTTCTAGAAATAGAATTTATAAGAATGTACGCTATGACAAAAAAAAAACGACACAACAAGAACAAGTTGTTTGATAGACAAATATTCGTGCGTAGAAAGATTATGCACAGAATAGAAAATGATTAAAATTTCAGAAAAATTTAATGATTAATTTCAGAGTTACATGGTTACAAAGTAACGAGCTCAATAAAGTGTTGACCCACCTTTAGCCAGGATGCAAGCTGCCACACCACGTAGCTTAGAGCAGCGTTTCTCAAACTGTGGGGCGCGCCTCTCTTAGAGGGGCGAGCATATTGAAATGTCGAAAACAAAAAGATTATTTAAAAAATGGTTCGTAGTACGCCACGCGATAGAAGTGAAACTTCTTTGGCGACTTTGGAACATCGATTATTTGCTCTAATATTCCAAACTGACCGTGTACATTTCTCAATCGCTTAATTTGCATGAAAAGTATTAGTGGCGATTTGAATCTTTCTGATACCAAATCCAAAGTAGGAAGATATGCTGGAATTTCTGGGTATACAAAACTATTATATTTTGATAAATTTGGTATACTTTTCCTACTTAAACTTTATCGGCAATTGTAACATTCTTTAATGTCTTCTAAATAAATTTCCAGTAAAATCTTTTTCTGCTCAGCAAAAAAAAAAGGCGTTCTCAAATCATCTCTAAGCCATAATCTATCACAAATCGAACACCCGTGACCAAAAGGATTATCAACGAATAGCTTTTGAAAATTTTTGCGAGCAATTTTATGGGGGATGGAATATTAACGGCGCCCAGTGGGCAGTTTTCCCAATCTAGCACTCGGAAAGTCCAAAAATGAATTTGCGAGAAATAAAAAAACAACCCACTATTTATGGTCCTCATAGGTTCCTTACCCATGTGGTAAACAGTTTTCGTCATTACGCAAATGGAAATATTCTACAATACGCGGTTTAGATCGGGTTTCTTTTTGATGCAAGAAACATTTGCAAACGTAATTTTCTTGTAAGAAGTTCAATCGTTTCGTCTGAAAAAGATTTTGCACATTAAAGGGTTTTTTAAATACATGCCATGGGTAATTAATTTTTTGATTTGACTTACAAATTAGGTTCAAATTTGATTAAAAATTGTAAAAACATAACATTTAGCACAGCATGTAACGCCTACTAACATATGTCTGTTTTTTGTGTAGAGAGAGAGAGAGAGTAGAACTTTTGGGATTGACCACAAAAACACTTAAGTCACGTAGAGTAGATATATACCTTTAATTTGATACTAAATTTAGCTGCTATTACCTGCTACTCCCAAAGTTATGATTTTTTTTCAGCGTTTGCCGATGGTATTACTCGGCGTGCCTTATTCAATGTATAGAAAGAAGAGCAAGATACTAGCTCAAAACTTATGTTGTTTTGAGTTTATTTAGGACAACAACGAACTTTGATAAATATGAGGACCAGCAGCAATTAAAATTTAGAAAAATGGTTAAAAATTTCTGCACGTTTGTAGGGGAAAAATGGATGAAGTGCCATAGAAATGAGAAGTTCTTCTCCAAGAGTCGAATGATGCGTGGTTGTAGGGGGTGTAAGATTTATATTATATTTTATTATTTTTAAGGAAAATATATAGCTAATGTTTTAGTGTGGTATTTTATATTTATTTAAGCTTATAATAATTATTTTTTCAGAATTATAAGCTTTAAGACGGTTTTTCAGTTTGTGTTTTTCGCATTCTTCCACAATTATTTACCAATCACTTCCATTTTTTTCTTTGTGTCTTATAAATAATGCATATAACAAAATTAGGGATCCATTTTACTGTACACTGAATACTTCTTTTTTAAAAAATTAAATGCGGGAAATGTTAGGCTTTTAATTGAATTTTAGCATATGTATAATTTTATATATACATTTTATTATTTTTTCTCCAAAACTATTAAGGTATTGTAAAATCAATTCCTAAAGGTGTTTAAAACATCCTCGGAAATACTACAAAAATTTCATGTCAAATTAATTACCACAAAAAGAGTAGAATTTTAAGAAATTTCGAAATTTTTTAAAAGAAATTACATTTGTAAAATTGTGTAGTAGTAGCACTTGATGAATTTGCACTTTTTTTCTATTTGTCATTAAAAACGGCATTAAGAAAGTATTTTGCAATATTTTTCTCCATGCTTGGTATTCTCTCATGTATGTGATCGAGATTTGGCAGTAGCACTGGATGAATTTGCACTTTTTTTCTATTTGTCATTAAAAACGGCATTAAGAAAGTATTTTGCAATATTTTTCTCCATGCTTGGTATTCTCTCATGTACTGTGATCGAGATTTGGCAGTAGCACTGGATGAATTTGCACTTTTCTATTTGTCATTAAAAGGGATTAAGAAAGTATTTGCATTTTTCTCCAGCTTGGTATTCTTCTGTACTGTGATCGAGATTTGCAACTGGATGAATTTGCACTTTTTTTTTGTTGTTTACTGACTTGAGTGCTAGTTTTTCTTTCTTTCACGAAACTCTTTTCCTCTTTTGCATTTGATTTAGGCATTCTGACTAGAATTAATAAATTCACGCAAATGAAAACAAGTTAGCCACTGAACACACCGCCATGTAGCCAACAATCAAAAGAAAATTTCAAAAAGGCACGCTTTTGCTACGAGAGCTATTTTGTCTACACCGTAATGCTCATTCTGCAACTGTTACGAGCGCTGATAGTGTTCCCGGGTCTGGGGGAAAAAGACCCCTAATCGGAAGGTGAGCAAGTTGACCAGTCGGAGACGTGGGCAATTATCCAACTTTTTCACCGATATGACGCAAGTCACGCGGTGTCCCCGCTCCTCCTTTTCCTCCTCTGGCTCTCTCCTTACCATATTGACGATTCGGGGGATGGGGTAGACTACTTCCGTTCGCGTTTTCAATGTTACGCAAAACTGGGCAATTTTCTCATCACTCTAGAGCGCAAAAAAGTTTCACTTCAAAATTATAAATTTACTGAAAGTAAACAAACAAAATACTTTATAAAATAATTAAATATAAAATGCACATTTACACTGATATAATACACTTATAAATGTATCAGTACTTAACAATATATTTTATTATTAATTTAACAATATTAAGTTAAGAACAAGTTTGATATTTATCAGTGACACCATGGGCTTGTATTAACACTTATCTTGATAATTTGTACGGTTTATAATTAATTCCTTAACTGCCGATTAAATGTTACGGGATTCACTCTCCAATTCCACTGTTTTCTACGTAAAGACGCACGTGTTTTGATGTTTTTTTGTGGGGGGAGACATAAATAAATAAGCAAATCCTCTGAAATAATTAAATCCCTTGAAAACACTGTCCAGCTCCTTTAATTGCATACCAAAGTATTCGGAATAATTTTATGGATAGCAGTGCACAGAAAAGATCGCACTTCGGAAAGACGTATATAAACGTCCATTAAATTAATGATTTGGCTGAGAGAGACGTTTATATACGTTATATACGTTGGTGGTATATAAGATGTCAAAGTATAGTATTATTGAATTCAATACATTATTATTGTATGGAGGGGGGTGCGATGAAAATAATTATTGAATATTGGGTCACGAATATTGAAAGTTTGAGAAGCACTGGCTTAGAGTCATAAAACACCCTGATGGTCTCCAGCGGTATTTCTCGCCAAATTTGTTCCAATTGTCAGGACAGGTATCTACAGGCATTCCCTGGTAGATGCAGTCACCTTCCCCTCATATCCCAGGTATAATCGATTGGAGAAATATCTGGCAATCTGGTTGGCCAAGAAAGTGTTTGACAAGCAGTAAGACAATTCATAGCAGCAACACGAGTCGTATGTGATCTGGCATTATCTTGCTTAAAATTAAGGTCAGGGTAATGCAAAAGGAACGGCAGCAGAACAATTCTCAGAATGTAGTCAACGTACCGCTGTGCTTTAAATTTGCCTCTAATGACAACCAAAGGGGTACCGTTGTCAAAAAGGCACCCCAGACCATAACTCCTAGTTTAGGGCCTGTGTGGTGTGCAATAGTGAAAGCAGAATCGGCACTCTGCCCTGGGCGTCAGGACACAATTGGAAGCGGGATTCGTCGATAAAAACTATACCTCCTCATTCAGCATGATTCCAACCTGATATAGCCACTGTAATCTAGCTCGACTGTGTGTAGGCATGAGTGGCAGGTGGCGTAGCAGTAGGTACGAGGGCAAATTTCACTCTATCAGCCGTCTGTGAATGGTCATGATGGACATTCCTGTATGGGTCGCACGTCTGGGGGTTGATAACGATGAATCAGGCACTGTAACAGCTGATCTGACAATCAATCTGTCCTCCCGATCTGCTGTAGCCCTAGGCTGATCACTACCATCTTGAAGCTGAAATCCACCATTGCCCATCCCTTCTTGCCAATATCTTTTAATGGCCGTAAAGCTTCGACCCATATGACGAGCGATTCTCCAATTTTCCCAACCTCCCTCTTTCAGCCCAATGATACGATCTCTTTCAAACTCTGACAGTGGCTCGTAATGGGCTCGAATCCTACGCGAGGCATTTTTCAGTTGTTGAAAGAGGTATCCTAAATCGCATTGTAACAGAAATTTTGACCATTAGATTGAGAATCGCTTCTCAGAGACTCCTGCTGAGTGCGCAGTTCCGATGCACTGTAGGTCCCGCTATTCATTCATTGGACACCAAATGTTAATCATTTGTATGTTCGGTACAAATGTTTTTGCATACAAAATTTCATTACAATCGGACAAGTCCTTCTTGGTGTGCCGTTTTTTTTTTTTGTTATGCAGTATATAAGTTCCTCCCTATGAATTAAATCTTTATAAATATTTTCACATTCTGACATTACTCTACTAACTTCTTTGTCTGTAAATCTTAAGAACATAAAATACTACCTCAAAAATCTTTCATCAAATTTCAAACTTGCGAAGACCGTTTTTTCGTTCTTCTAATACCTTCTACGACTTTTACTCAAAGCAAAATTCACCTATGAATAAATCAGCTTTCTGAAACATTTTATCCTCAAATTTAATCAAAAATGCTTCTATCAGTAACACTGCTACTATCTAATAACAATTTCAGAGTCTCATTAATTTACGTTATTAATTAATTAAATAATAGTATTCTTCGAATCCCTTTCTTATTGGTTCTAGAAAAGTTATGAAAATTCAATCTTCTAAAGTACAGTTTTTTTGTTCATTATGAAGAATTCTAAAAATTTATTGTTTGCTTTTTATCTAAAATCATGTATGTTAGAATTGTCACCCTCAGAAACTTAAGATGATTTATTTTATTCCATCTATATTTCCAAGTCTAACATGGTGAGAAGTTACAAAGTAGACATCTATGAGTTTGATTCATTGTTTATCAACGTCGCAGTTAGAAGCAACAAAATAAGTAATATAAATGGATATTATACACTGGTGTGCAAAACTTAAGCAACAGATGGGTTTATTGCCAAAACTTCACGAAAAATCATCTGAGAGACATGAAATTCTGAAATGAGGGAGAGTATTATGTACGTAAAGGATGACGAAAGCATCGGAGCTGAAAAAGGAATACAACGCATACGGTATGGAATCAAACAAAAACAAGCTTTATTGAACGCATAGTATCGTGACTCATGATTGTCTATCCAACAGGAAGAACAATAAGCAGATGTTCCTTAATATGGTATATGCCCTCCCTTACTACAATGGTTGCTTTGCACCGTCTCCGCATACTCAGAACCAGCTGGTGCAACATTTCTTGAGGTAGCAGTGCCCATTCCTCAATCAACATCTGTTTGAGTTGTTGGTTGTACTCGGATGATGTGAGCGTAGTGGCAATACGCTCCCCAAAGCATCCCACACATGTTCGATGGGATTTAAATCTGGGAGCACGCTGGCCAATCCATTCGAGTGATATCTTCACTTTCCAGCAGATCCTCAACAGCAAGAGTGCGATGTGGCAGTGCATTGTCATCCATAAAGATGAAGTCTGGGCAAATGGCACCTCGGAAAGATGCAGATGGGGAAGAAGTACCTCCCACAATAGCGATCCCCGGTTACAGACCCTCTGTCGAAAATGGGAAGCTCAGTTCCGCCGTTCAGCATAATGCCACCCAGATAAGAACTCCAGGACCACCGTAACGATGTCTTTCCTGATGTTACTGGGATAAAACCGGGTCCCGATCTCTCTCCATATCAAAACGCGTTGAGAATCGCTTCTGGTACTGAACCGACTCTCATCCGTAAAGAGAACACGACTCCATTGATCAGTTGTCCAGTTTTTGTGCTCTCTGTCCCACTGTAAACGGTGGCTTTGGTGGCCATCTTTCAACGGGAGGCAGCGTTCAGGACGGCGGGTGAACAGGCCCCCTTTGTGAAGGCGTCTGGCCACAGTAAACCGCTACACTTGTCGACCTGTTGCTGTACAGAGTTTCTGAGCAATGGCGCTTGCTGAATGCTGTCGAACTTTTTTCGCTTGCAGCATGATATATCCGTCATCCCCTGCAGTTGTCGTCCTCGGGCGGCCACACCAACCTTTCTAACAGCTGTACCTGTGGTTTGGAACGCTTTCCAAGCGCGGAAACGACACTTTGTTGATTCGAACTCTGCAGCTACACTGGTGACAGTACGCCCCTCCTCCAGCTTTCCGATCATTCTTCCAAGTGTGAAGTCATCCAGATGATTTCTTCTAGCCATATTTCACGAACTGACTCACTGGCACTTGCAGAGAATATGGTGAATTGAGTCTCCGTCCTTCATTTCATTCTACTGTTGAGAAGCGCGTGCCGACATCACGCGTTTTGCGTACGCTCACATCGCTTCTGACGTTTTGTTCCTGATATTTGCATACGCATGACGTTTCTACTGACTTACGTGTTCCCTCTACTGATCTCCAGATCTCCTTTTCTGCAATTTCATGGCTATCTGCTAAATTTTTACATTGTTGCTTAAGTTTTGCACACCAGTGTAGTTTTAAGCCACGGTTAAGCTATGAGAATGAAACCTGACCCCTCTCACTGATTTATTCTAACTTCTAAATTTCACACCGCGTCAATGGGAGAACTTTGATATCCATTCATTGGGGCATGACGAATCTTCAAGAAAACTGTATTTGAACTCACGAATCGACTAAAACTTAAACAGGACATGGAATTTCGGCAATGAATATTCGACTGTTAGGACTTCAAGCCTATCAGAAGAACAAAAAGTACACATTATAATTAATATAAGTCGTAATATAGAACGGAATTTACGTATAGTCATTTGTCAATATCAATGTCACATACTATGGCTGAATTATAAGTCATTCTGCATACAGCTTTAACCCTCCAAGCGTTCTGCACGTAAAATTCCGCCATTCCAGAGATGCTTTTTCTGCCTTCAAGCAAGATTCCCAAAAGCGGCCGTGCGGTGCAATTTTGAAGCATCTCCAGAATGGCAAGACTTTAAGCGCAGACCGCTTAGAGGGTTAACTGAATTAAATTTCTTACCTTATTCATCCCTTTAATATATCTTGTCTCTATTCTCTTCATTCGAATTTAAGGTCCACTGCACGTTAAACCTGTCAGTCCTCCAGTTGGTGAAGTCTAAAAGGTAGGAGATGGAATGCTAGCTCTGGTGTCGTCCTCGTCACTTGACTATAATTCTAAATTACAAGGTCCGACGCCAATAGCCCACGCACAGTTTTATAGTGTGATGTTAAAATAACTCTCATTCTCACTCACTCGAACTTATAACTGGGCTTGGTTGAAATTTGGAATGCTGAGTTCCAACTTATAAATAACGTCCTCATCCCTTGACTGCGGTTGAAAATTACAAGGCGCGTCACCAAATAGCACTCGGGTTGTGTTGAAGGACGATGTTAATAAACAATCAATTTTCTTTAAGAACAGAAAACAAAGATATTTCAATTTGGTTACAACCTATGTGTATATTATACAGTATGCTCTCTTTCTAAATAAAGTATATATATAAATAGAGAGAGAGAGAGCAAGTGTTTTTTAACCTCTCACTTTATCGACGAACCTCATAATTTTAAACCTCAGTCAAATGATGAGAAAGACACCTGAGCTAGAAGCCATCTCTATAAACTACCACACTAGACCAACGGGAGGACTGTTTGAGCTTCGACAAATTAAATTTGAATCAACTCCTCTACACGCCAGGTCTTCAGCGATACTAGGATTTGAACTCATGAACCCTCTACCACGAGTTCGTAACCACGCAGAGAAACCAAAGAGAAATAAATTCATACACATTAATATATGTTACGCACATAAATAAAACTTTAAAGTTAGATTGTTAGATTGTCAAGTCTATCCAAAAATCTTATCAGATATCTTTTGTTCGAAGTAAATTAAAAATAGACAAAGAAACACACACACACACATAATAATTTTTAACGTAAATAATCAGCATTTTTAAAAACCTGAATTGGAACATTCCACACTAACTAAACTCAAAGGCGCAATAGCCCATGAGGACCAAAGCTATTGTGCCTATCTCAGATTTTTTGATCTTCAGCACTGAGATGCACAAGCAGATGTTCCCATCAGGTGATCAGTCTAACGCGAAACCCCCAGTATTTAGTTTTCAAGCAAGCTTGATACTCTTATCAACCCTCTAAAGGGATGAAAGACCGAGTTAACCTCGGACTTGTAGCGTGGAAACACTTTACGCTACTACTCAGCCGCTGGGTTTCAACCTTCTACATCACTTAATTATTATTGAAGAAGAAATTTTAAGCAAAAAAAAGTTATTTTATAAAATCCGTCAGTAAAAAATACATATTTATTACATATATCAATATTTATTACAAATTTATTACATATACCTAATACATATATCGAAACTCAATCTAAAGAAATAAAACACTCATACACAATTCATGAAATTATTGAATATTGTTGATTTGTTGAGTATAACTTCTTAAATAAATATCAAAGGAAATATTTGATTCAAAAACGTCACATATGTCTGGTTACCGGAAGATATAATGATTCAAATACATGATTCATTAAAAAAAAGGTTTAAAAATAAAAATAAAATTTCACATACTGCATTTCCTGCAAGCATTGATTAATCGACTTCTGTTGCTCTACATCCTTCAAAAGATCTTAGGAAAATGGATTTTGGAGGCAAGAACAGAGTAAGTTGCATCCAATAAGAATCATCAGTTTCTCGGAGAGTTGTTTATGACTTCAATAGAGACGGTCTTTTATCTGAAAGAAAATGTGTTCGCAAATCTGGGAGAAAATAAATACATACAAAATAGCTTTTCATCAGATATTAATACAAATAGCAAAGAAAACTGTCTACTAGTTTTATTCATTTACATGTCTGTGTTTGTAGTTTCATGAGAAATGTTACACGATTTACAAAACAGGTCACTGAAATGATATACAATACCTTTCATTTTTTTTTTTTTAAAAAATCGCTTGTTTACAAGGTGAAAATAAATTTATTTTAACGAAATTGACAGCAATCTCCACTTCTGTTTAATACGTTGCACAATGTTTCTGAGTTTAAAATAATATTTTAAAAATATTTCATAAAAAATTATCTCAAAAATTGGAAGATGTATATTAGTTTTTCTTGGATATCTCCGTTGATTATTCCTAGTGGTAAATCATGAAAAAAATCGAATTAAAAAATAATATTGTTACGAATTCTGTGTCAAATAGTGTAAAAAATTTGTATTTGGATGTGTAATGCCTTAATCTTACTCTACATTAGATTTAATTTACATTAAAATTGTAATATTCACAAGGAAACGCCGTCCCTTAAGTTATAATGAGGATTCAATGGGGAAGAAATCTTGGCGATATAGAGCCAAGTTGGCGTTATTTTTGGCGACTATTTTGGCGACTTGGCAACCATTTTTGACGAGTTCAGAACCCTCTGGATTCTTCTAGAAATTAGTAGAGAAACCCACTAATTTCAAGACCTATGACGCGAGGGGTCTTTTCTCGAATTATACGCGAGGGTTATAAAAGAGAAATGCTCGCCGTAAGTCAGTAAGATTTCAGAGAGGCAGCTGTCTTTCTGGACATTCAAAAGGCTTTTGACAGTGGGCTCATTTATAAACTAATAATTAACAAATTTCCACCAGCTCTTATTCACCTTATTAATTCTTATCTTGTTAACAGATCCTTTCAAGTACGCGTTAATGATACCCTTTCTAACACCTACAGTATCAAATATGGGGTACCCCAAGGGTCCCTCTTGGGCCCCCTGTTATTTAACATTTACATTAACGACATGCCTTCTCACCCTCAAACTAGTATTAATATTTACGCCGATCACACTGTCACGTTCGCTACTAACAAAAATACAAAACTATAACTTTGGCACTTAACAAACACCTATATCTACTGCAAAATTACTTCGACACATGGAAAATTAAAATTAATGTTGACAAAACGATAGCAGTTCTTTTCACAAGAAGGAAAACACAACCAACACCTCCTACTCTCTATTCCACACAACTCCAGTGGTCTCAGAGCCTAAAATACCTTGGATTGATCCTCGATAAAAAACTCATTTGGAAACAACATTTGACTCACAAGCGCGATAAATTCCGGAGGGCTCTAAGAGCACTCTTCCCCTTAATTGGCCGGAATTCTGATTTAAATATGTACAAGTTACTTCTCTACGCTGCCGTTTTGCGTCCAATTATCACCTATGGTGCGCCTGTGTGGGGCTATGCTGCAGATTCTAACTTAAAAATTCTCGAGATTGCTCAGAACTCGTTAATCAGGAACATAGTAAAAGCAGATAGATATACTAAAAACTCTTTAATTTATAATGACATTAAAATTCCCCCTTTTACAGCTTATATACAAAATCTGGCTATTTCCTTTTTCAATAATCTTCCAAATATCAACAATGAAAATATTCAAAAACTCAATAACTACTATCCAGAGCCAGATGTAAAAAGGCCTAGGAGAATACTCCTAGACTCCTATTCCCCGAAAATTAATTTGGGCCATCTCCGTGTGGGGGGTGACCGGAAATTTTTCTAAATTATTAAAAAATTTAAATTTCTTTTTTTAATTTTTAAAATTTAAAACCCCTCAAAAGGTCCCCCGGTTTAGCATTCTAGACCCCTCCTACTTGTTCATTTCCCAAAAGCATCGGTGCCCAATAAATTTTCCTCCCAGTGCCAGGGAAAAAAATAAATGCATTCCACTCATAAACTTCAGGACAACCCGCCAAAACCCCAAAGATACAACCCTGACTGTTTCCTAAAAGCCCCCCCTTTGCCACGACCCCACAACCAATCAGGACCCTCTCCCACCCAGGCCCTTCCCCACCCGGGCCCCCTTTGCACTTTTCCCGGGATGGGGGATGGGGGGGCCCTTTCGCGTTCCTTTTCCCCCAGAAAACGTAAACGCCCAGCCAGTCTAGTTTCGACTAGATCAGTTAGTATTGTTTTTGGAAGTAGTTAGTGTTTTACTTCGGCTCTTTGAACGGTGATTGCTTGTGAATAATTTTTTTATATACGTGTTTTTTTCGACCCGATAATTGTGTGTAGTGCTGCTGAAGGTGTGAAAAATCTATTCTGGGGGTTTTACCCTGAATCCTGTATTTAAAGGGGATTGGATTTGACAATAAATTCTCATCACTCTTAAAAAAAATGGTCTTGTTTTTTGGGGGCTGTTTTGGGAAAGATCATGGGAACCCCGTCAACGAAAACAATTTTATTTTGCCCATATTTTAAAACTCTTTCAGTAAAAGCCACAACATTTTAAATCAAAATATATAAAAGTTTTCTAATAAATATGAGTCTATAAAAATCAATAATTACACAAAATGAAACTAATTTGATTTTTTAGCATAAATGTATCATTCAAATGTTTACCATTCCATTCTGCGTGTGTGTGGATTTATGTACTCTAAAGTATTCAACTTCAACTTATAAAAGTAGTATAAAACGCATTCAGTGGATTTCAAAAAAAGGTACCTTTCTCTAATAAAATTTCAATTAAATAGTTTCAATAATCGTATTCTTATAAAACAGTATCTAAACAACAACAAAAAAACTTTCTAAAACGTATTTAAGAATCTAACTGACCCCTTACAATATTGAATGCGTTGTAAAAATGCACATTAAATAAAAAAAATATCAGGAGATATGGATTCTACTTTTATAATCATTTGTCAAGTTTCAGAAAACCTAATGCCAAATGATTTGTAACTACTTCTAACGTTAAGTAAAAAACATTTAATTATCTAAACAAAAATGTATATAGAAAAGTAACAAATAAAATAATTGGCTTCTAAAATTATAATTTTTAGTTAAGAACAAATCGGTCAGCTAAATCATTATATACCGTAAAATCCGGCGTATAGCTCGCACCGGCATATAAAAAAACCCCTATACCAAGCTGCATTTTTAATTTTAAAGTATATTGGCGAAACCCCACCCATTATTTTATGAAAAACCGGGAAAATATATATATCATGTGCAATATTCTTATGTTTTATATATTTATTTAAGGGTTTTGTAAAGTTTTAAGAAATAAAAATTTTCTAGAACTATAGGCCTCAAGTTCATAAAAATTCCTTTTTTTTAAAAAAACAGTTTATACATGTGAACCCTGTTTTTTCACGCGCATCTTTTTTTTAATTTTTTGGAAAGGGAAAGTTTTACGCAAAATTTTTTTTTTTAAGAAATTTCAAAATTTTTGGTTGCCCCCCTATGTGTGTTTTATGTAAAAACAGTTTTTGGGGAAATTTTCATAAAGAGCCATTTAAGGGGATCCGACTGTGTTCGGGGAAAAATTTTCTAAAAAATAACTTAAATAAATATTTAATTGTTATTTTTTTTAATTTAATTTTGTTCAAAACTAAAAAAAAACAACAGGAAAATTTTTTTTGGGTTATTTTTTAAAATATTGGGGAAATTTGTACCAAAAATATTACCAAAAAAAGGCCCCTTTTTCTAACAACTCTAAAAAATACATATCACAAAAAAAAAATAAAAAGTTTCAGGAACAAAAATTATTTAACGCCCCCCTTTAAATATGCTTTTTAAAAAATCTCAATTTCTACTGTAAAATTATGAAATACAGGTTTTCAAAAAAAAAATTCAAATTTTCTTAAAAAACTTTTTCCACAAAAATTAATTAAAAATAACAAATTTAAAAAAATTCCCCTTTCTTTTAAAAAAAAAACTTTTATGATCAAAGAACAAACTCAAAAAAATTTCATAAGAATATTTTTATTTACAAAAAAATTTTCACTCTTAACATTAACCATTCTGTTCAAAAAATAACATTCTTCAGAAAATGCAAAAAAAGTTTTTATTTAAAAAAACTTTTTAAAAATTTTGGAAGGTATTAAAAATCTTCCAGATTTGACTTTTGCTTTCCCGAACCTCATCTTCAAAAAACATTTTTTTAAGGCCCTTTTTTAGAGGCATTTTCTTATCTGGTTTAGAATAACCCTCGTTGAATCAACAAATTATCTTTTGCGAAAGTCCCAAAAAATCCTTTCATTTCAGAACATAATTTCATTCCTAACTTTTTTAAAATAGAGGGAATAGATCAGCCAATCCCGAATTAAAATATTTTTGGATATAATTTTAAACGGGTGTTTGTAACCTCAAAAAACCTTTTTTTTATTTTTCCCCACGACATTTTAAGACTTTCATTAGTTCGAGCTTTTTCCCTGAAAACATTTTCTTAGGAGATTTTTTATCCCCAAAGTTCTTATTCGT